>CM052315.1:23410302-23491669 GCA_028455605.1 Lasioglossum malachurum
CCAGAGAAGCAGAAGGCCACCGACGGCATTTTGTCGGTGAAGAAGACCACTGAGGAGATTTTAGTCGCGTCGGATCGGTTAGAAGGCGACTTATCACGAAACCAAATCGATTATTATTAAATGTTTCATTCTCCGCCATATTTCAGACGATGTTTTGGCACGATTTTGGAAGTATTTAGAACTTTTAGCGATGTGGTATATCAGATCACTGTAAGTTCCACGTTATCCCCGCGCCCGGTCGCGCCCGGTTACCCGTCTCGCCGAATAGCACAGGGGCTGGCGGTCTTTAATAGTATCTCGTCGGTGATCTCGTAAGGTGCTATGAAGTGCTATTCACAGACTTTGTGCTATGGGACTTGGTCAAATAATCGTCATTTTCCAACAGAGCTCGCATCGTGCACGAAGAGGAAAGCATCGAACACGTGGAACGTCCAGAACCGAGAATCAATCCTTTAGAATTAATCGGGCCGCCTAGTTACGAAGAGGCGATGCAGATGCCAAGACTAGCTCGTTCATTGGACAATCTGGACGAGATTTCAATGGACAGATCATCCACAAGGCGCATCGCAGGTTCTGCTGATAACATAAGGATAAGACAGAAGCGGACGAGGCGGTTGAAGACGAGGATCCTGAGCGAAGACGACTTACTCCGTAGAGAAGAACGTCGGCTAGGAAGAATGAAGAGGGAAAGGAACACGTCCGTCGGCAATATGAGGTCTGAATTGCCGCCAACTGGTAGCCATCGGAATTTAAGACCTCCACCAGCAAGCAGAGCCAGAAGAAACAGTGTGATGAGCGACGGAGTGGATTCCGGAAGCGGGAGAGTTCGAACCAGGCCGCAAACGCCAAGCGCCAAGAAGAGGAGACGGAGACGCACCGTTTATGATGGACATTCCACAGACGATGAAGATTCAGACATGCCACAAGTCCATAAGACCAGGTCCGTTGTCATCAAGGAGCTACGAAGAGAGCCCAGAAGCGGCTACAGAGATTCATCCGTTGAAGTAGAATCTTAACGTCACGTGGCTTCCGATTACGTTCTTGATATGGTAGTTAATAAAATGCTGAAGAACCGAGTGTCCATCAAACTTCATTATTTCTGCATTCATAACTAGACTGCGGATTTCGTGCAGTTAGAACAAAAAGCCTCTGTCAAGGAAGTACATACAACATTTTTCTACAACCTGTCCAGCTGTAGCACAATTATCAAAAAGTCTAATGGATTTCCGGTAGCTAAAATTCTATTTTGATTAAACTTAAAGCACATGATAAGAGTAATTTCAAAACACTGAATTGTAGATTATTAAGATCATACAAATGCAGAACATATTAATTCGATTTAATTATATGTATGTACATCTTTCATGTAGTTAAAACAAAAAGGAAAAAGTTAGTTCAAATTACCCCTCAGGAACTATCACTGTCAAGGATGTACAACGTTTTTAATTGTATGTATGTATGTGCATATTCGATGATAGCAGAATACTTCCTCCCACGATTTGATCGATCTAGATAAGATTATGATAAATGACTTTATCTTGACCTTCGTAACTGACAAATTCACTTCTGCAGAGGTGGTATGCAGAGAAAAAATCGAGGTTTCATTTTATTACAAGATTGACGTTGACCCACAGTTCTCCTAAGAGCATCCATACACAGGAGAGATCGTATGAGCATATCCTAGTTGCTTTTTGACATTTTTGTGATTGCTATAATCTCAGAAATAATCAATACTCTGAGCCACTCGGTGCGAAGAATCGCGATCATGATTAAGCACTATTAGTATAAGTGCACTATCAGAAACACTTAGTTTACAAGGTCTGTCATATCGATGATGTCAATGGAAATTTTTCAAGTCTTGTACACTCATTGATTCTTAGGATTTTTACTTGGGATAGCACGTTAACGACAGTTGAAACTAACCTACCAATGAATCATAAGTAGAAAAATTGTGTTATAAATCACTGTAAAAGTTCTACAATTTCAGTGCCGACGTATTTTTGAAAAAAAAGCAATAACATGTAGGGGCTAAGAATAATCAACAAGTGACTCATAAAAGATACTTCAAGTATAAAGATTGTAGTTTTGCAATTAGACAAAAGAATATTGAAAATATTTTGCATAATATCTAAATCTAATTAACGCACAAACACGAGCTAATTTTATTCTGAACAACCTGCAGTGAATAACGTGTTAACTCTCGTTTTATCGACCATGTGACTTTTATATTAATTCAATAAAAGTTGATATTTAATTCCATCTCATTGTTAATAATATCGTCTTTCGTATATTGCAAAAGAATTATGTTATTTTATAGTTTCCTTAGGTTATAAGCATACCAATTCAAAGTGTTCTATCCACTACATTATCTGAACATATTAAGTTTGATTAAACTGCGAACAAAGTCATTAGCAAGTACATTAAATCGAATAATGAATGACTAAACAAATAGCCTATGTAAACGACTCATTAATATAAATTGCTAAAATGTAAAATGAAATGTATAAGAGTAGTGAAAGAGTTAATATAGCATACCTTCATTGTTCATAAGTTTGTCTACTTTCCTTTCATTCACTCCAATTTGTTATTCTTTACTGCAAATATCTAATTCCACAAAGTTTATTTTGTTTTTAATGGTTCATATTCATAATCTTATAATTTAACGAACATTTCAACCACATTTCTTCTACCTATCGAAACAATCTGAACATTGTATAAACTTTATTCTAATTGCACAAAGAAATTTGAATGTACAAACTTTTCGTTAATTGTCAATATTCTGTTTCTCTGAGTAATAGTAGCATTTTACATATGACATTTTTAGCTATAATTATAATTTTTTATAATTTTATAATTTCAGGGCGTATACCAATCATATTATTCAATTGAAACAATCTAATCTCCGTAAAGACTAACGATATACAAGAGTCCCTATTATAGACTAACGATAAACTAATTTTACCAAGAAATTTGAATAGGGTTGTTTAGTATCCAGAATAGCACACAACAGGAAATTACAGTAATTTCACGCCATCCTGGAACGATTAGCGTGAAGTTCGCACAGCAAGCAATTACGTGATCGTATCAATGTATCATTTAACGCAATATATGGAGTAGAGAAAATTGTAATTGCGTCTCTCGAATCAAAGGCATAAATCTCTCGTCATCGCGATCGAACACGCATTAGACAAGGTTTCACAACATGTTACATTATTACATTATCTTTCATAAGAATATAGCTGTCATATCTGCATTTTGCATTTAGATAAGTAACAATGAAATATTATGCCAGTTACCGTCAGTATTACTTAATATTTCACACAGTCAAATATTTATAAATTATTAATACAAAATAAATGATTTGACTTTGTTCCTGAAAATTGTCTACATAATTTTTTTAAAAAATTTATTATTTCAAATAAAATAACAGTGCCAAACATAATTATAATTCTACTTTCATCAAATATCTTTGTATTGTATACTACAATGTTACTCAATAAACGAATTTATAATTAATTTTTCTTTGTCTACTTACCAGGATTATACCAATTCAAATTAATCTTAACTAATAGAGATACAGTGACTCGGATTAATATTCGGGCGCTCTAAAAAAGACGCTGACTTTCTAAAAATTGTACTATAGGATTTTAACTTTTTTGGGGAGCTAGAGCAATTAGTTTACTACAAATCTACCTACAAAACGTATTTTTTAAATTTTCAATACAGGCCCATATAAAACGCAGTTATAAAATGCAACTTTTAGTATTTTTGCTACAATTCATTTCAATTGCAATTTTTGAAAAAATATTTTTTCAAATCCTGTAGTAAACTAATTGCTGTAGCTTCTCAAAAAAGTTCAAATCCTATAGTACAATATTAAAAAAGTTATCGTCTTTTTCAGATCGTCCGAATATTACTCCGAGTCCCTGCATGTATTAATTTGCAGGTGTGCTGTAATTAAACGTGTCGAAAATTTTTTAACTTAACAATTTTATCTTTAACGATTGGTAACGTACTGCAAAGTTTTCTTCTTATTACACAGTTGTGGTCATTTTTTGTCATTATTCACATTTTACACAGGTAGTACAAACTTTTAAGTACATACTTTCCGAGCCCATGAGGATAAAACACATAATTTATGAAGACATTGATAGAATCGCTGTACGAGTAGAGGTTTTATGATAAATATTATTTTATTTCGCATTCATAATTAAAATTATAAACAGCTGAAAAATATATTTATACGTTCGTGTTGACTGCGCTTGCGCGATATTTGTTCATAACAATGAATAATCTTGTTGCGCGGTCGATTCATATATAGAGCAATTCAAAATGGCGACAATTACGATAACGTGTTGATGATGTTAGAACGGCGCGGCGCGAAGACTCGCAATATTAATGAGATGATCCTTTCGCCGCTAATTACGCGGATTGATGTCGCGAGCAATGTATTTATACTTTTACTGGAGAATTCGCCCCATTTTTATATTAGAATAGCTAATTTCTTAATACTTCGCGCATTTGGTTCAAGAAAACGTACAAAAATTTGGTATGAAGGAATGAAGTTAATGAAAGTGATGAGAAGTAGTTGTCTTTATACAATTAAACCAGCCAATTTTCTTCTACCGATGATCCCAAATCGTTGTTATATCCTCTAAAACAAATTTATTAACAATTCGAGAATCGATGCTAGATATATTACTGAGATTATATATTAACTTCTACTCTGACATATTTGTTTCTAATTTTCAGAACGACTCCCATTACTTTCAGCGCTTCTTAACAAATATTTGAACAATATATAACATTTATATTTCTAAACTTTCTTCCGATAAACAGATTAATGATTTAAGGCTACTTAATGCCGTAAATTTTATTTTATTTACGGTTTCTCCTACTTTCGCTTAAAACACTAACAATAGATTATGCAACAAATTGCAACATCGTTCTTTATCTTTTCCATGAACTTGTATATGCAAGATGTAGCATTTTTACGGTTAAGATTACGAAGACTTCAATGGTTTGATATGTCTCGATGATAATTGATAAAATTTTATTCGAACGTCGGAAACCTAACTACAAAATTCTGGCCTCGTTTACACAATACGTTCATTACATCATTAGAGATAAACTGATTGAATCGATCATTGGATAAGGTGATACGGTCGACATGGAATGGTCGTTGTAAGTTCACGCGATAAAACTTCTCTCTATAAATTAATGTTCCATTTAATCACTAAAAGAATCATCGCGACGGTTTCCGATTTGAATGAAATTTTATAGCACGGTTAAATCGCTGTAGAATAATAGATATGCAGTTTTTCTAGTCGGTAACTCATATTTAAGCTGTAAGCTTGAGCGGCCGTGTAAAGTTTTATTTCGATATAAGACGAAATGCGGTCCCGAGCCATCGTCTTATACAGTAAAGTCGCGATCTAGGTCCCTGAGAATCTCCACGATCACTGTTCCTTCGGCTAGCCCTTCTCCACTGGAGTGCACCCCCGCGATGGGCCAAGAAGCTTCTATTTTCGGCATCCTTTGTAAATACTTTCGGCATGGTCGGCGCGGTCGACGCAGTCATACAAAAACACCATAGTTTCCCTTCACGATCTCTGTCCCTGCTCGGAACAGACGATGGGAGCTAGATCGCGACTTTACTGTATTGGAATAAAACTGCATTAGTGAAATATCATTGTGAGTCAAAATGACTCCGGCATAGGCGTAAACTCGCAAGAGGCCGAGGGTTAAAGGGTAAATAAAACCACATACCTGTTATTTTTATCCGTTGCAAACGGCTATGAAGTTGCAATCGAATCGAAACCCCGCTCTTCGCTCGTAAGTAGCATGTTTCGTTCGCAAAAGTCAAACTTTTGTTCCGTTCTCATTTCGTCGCGTATATTTAATACAAATACAATGAAGAATTTCATAAAAATGTTACTTAGCAATTTCGATAATCCGACAATCATTCATTCGACACACCCGATGGTCTACGAACATTGTTTTAAAGTATAGAATAATAAGTAATTTGATTACCGATAATTGATGACAAGACTAACGATATTTATGCATTCATAGCTCCTAATTTTCTAAAATTGTTTGACTGTATTGGTGGTTACTGGTTACGATTAAATGTAATTAAAAATGCCATGAATGCATCAAATCCGCAGTCCATTAATGACGATGGAACATGAGGCAGTTTGAGTATAACATAAATAGACGTAATATATTATTTTCGACAATGAATCGCATTGCTGCATTAACCATGGCCTCTTCTACAATTAATTTCCTTGGCTTCACCGTCTCGGAAACGTGGTCCAATAATCCGGCATAGGTAATCGGTGATCCAATATTACTCGAATCATGTTCGATAATATCGTATAATCGAAGTTACTGTACTACGAAACGCGGCTCACCTGCAGTCAGAACACAGTACTGTCTCGATACATGAAAAGTAAAGAAAACTATTTTGTTATTAATTATTTTATTAGGAAACT
Source organism: Lasioglossum malachurum (assembly GCA_028455605.1). Classification (NCBI taxonomy): domain Eukaryota; kingdom Metazoa; phylum Arthropoda; class Insecta; order Hymenoptera; family Halictidae; genus Lasioglossum; species Lasioglossum malachurum. The sequence goes on from CM052315.1 coordinate 23,416,797, forward strand.
TTGGCCAGCATACTCGTCACATTTTTCTGATCGAAACGATACCAAACACGACACAATTTCGATCATATTCTCAATCGTGTAATTTACGACACAATAGAACCTCGAATATCTGAACTGATTTCTGAATTCTCTAATCCCCTATTCAATCTAAAGTGATCCGTATACAATACGATTTATTCTACTGATCAGTTCGGATACTGGAGGTTCCACTATATCGTAAATACAATCCGAAATGGGTCGTGTTTGGTGTCAATGTAATCAGAAAAATGTTGCGTTAGTGACACTTTCATAAAGGAATCATTAAAAGCAACTAAAAAATTGTGATAAGTTTTTCAAAGATGTGCGCACTTGCTTCACCAAGTATCGGTGCATTACTGTATTTCTTGTTCACCAGTATCGTCCTATGAGCTGCGTAACATTAAAAACGAGATAACTGCAACATTAATGTTTGTAATTTTAATTAATTACAAAGGGATATGTTCTTCTCGCAAGAATGTTGAAGGTAACGATACACTTCGAGTAATCAGAAGATTCTAAATGGAACTTGACGATATACTTGAATCCCATTCAAGCCTGCACGAGAAGGAAAATCCTTAAAGGGGACTGACTAGTGTGCTAATATTGTATATACGCGTATATAAAATGTATCAAATGTATCTCTATCCGTAAATCTTGTACAAACAACGAAACTGTGCATATACATTATACAATCTGCAAATATGTACAAACAATCTCATTTCACGGAATCACACGTCCCATATCCCGATCCTCTCATCGAACACTGTCTCTTTCTCTCTCTCTCTCTCTCTCTCTCTCTCTCTCTCTCTCTCTCTCTCTTTCCCCCTCTCTCATCCGAAGATACAAGCTCTAGATAGCAAAATCTGTCTCACTTTATCGGAAAAAAAAAATTCTTCGCGGCGAAGGGCCATGATACATGGACCTAGGAACACTGGCGTCACTGAATGAATCCCTTTGCGAAAGGAAACACACGATGTATCACGATCTCGTGCGTGCTCCCTTCGATATAACTCATCTCGTGCATTCGTTGGCTTTAATCGATCGTTACGTTGGTGGGCTGAACGGAAAATGTCTGGTCGTCATTCGTCGGCGACTACCGCGCGAGTCAGTTTCATGGCGATTTGACTAGATTATCACCAGCCATGGTTCTCGTGATGAGTATCGGCGTTTTTGGCACGCTGTCGGGGTTTTCTTGCAGAGTGATCTTCACTCTTTGAGCGCCGGGGCTTAGAGGAGGACCGTTCGCTGGCACCGGCGGGGCGTCGTTCACTGTGACATCGACGGGACTCGTTCTCGCTGGCAGCGAGTCGTTCCTCGACGTGTTCTCATCGATACTGGACCTGTCGTTGCTCTTTCTCGGCGGCTTCACCGGGTCGACACGGTCCGCGGTGCCATTCTGAGACCTGGCCGAGTCCTGATGATCGCCGGAGTCTTTCGTTTCCTCGTGATTGGTCGCGTCCTCGACCAGAGGCACGTTCTCCACGTTCCCGTTAGTGACCACCTTTGGGTGCGTCGCGTTCCCCGAGTCCAGAAGGGCCTTCTGCAAGTCCTTCATCTCAGTTCCATTCTCCACGTCGCCGCGTTTCCTCTTCTTCCGACAGAAGTCGCCCTTGTACGCGGCGAACATGATCAGACTCGCCAAGATCGCCAACAGCGTAGCCAGCACTACGTAGGACCCCATCCCCTTCTTGGACTGCTTCGCAGGGGACACCTCGGTCAGCCCGTCGCTCGTATTCTCCTCTTCAGCTTTCATTTCGTCCGTCTGCGTCTGGTTATGCACGTCGTTGTCGAACACCTCGACGCCGCTGTAGTCGGGAGTCGTGGGGATGTTCCGCGTTGTTTCGGTGCCGATCATGGTCGTTGACGTCAGGTCGTCGTCGACAACGGTTCCCGTCGTCTCATCGGTATCGAGGGGAGCTTTGTTCAGCATCGTATGGAGGAACTGTTCCTCCTCTAGATCGAGGTCCTTCTTTGCGTCTGGAGCCGCGGTTGTACTCAGAAACACATTTATGAAGTCGAACAGCTTCTCTCCGAGCGATTGCGACTCTTCCTTGCTGTGAGTGGTTTCGTCCTCGTTGTCCTCGTTGTCCACCGCAATACCCCAATTATTGAAAATGGTCGTCCCTGAACCTTCCCCGGAGCCTTCCTCGTCACCTCCAGACCCCTCGTCAGGAGCAAACAGAGCATCCGTGAAAAACTTCTTCCTTTCCGGCGTCGGCACGACTGGCTTCTCGGAGTTCTCGAAAAAGATGTCTTCCTCTTTGGATGTGAGATTCCCAGGACAATCGGCGTCCGTAGGCAAGCATTCTGTCTCCGGAGCTGAGGTCTCGATTTCCGGTTCCTTCGGTGGCTCCGAGGATATCACCGGGACATCAACGAATTCATCGTCTATGTTTGCCTCGACCTCACCAGTGCCGGATCCATCGTAGTCGCTCTGGTTCTCGTCGACAGCCTGATCGTTCTGCATCTCACGATCCTGCTCCTCCATGCTGCAGGTCATCGACGCGTCCGGTTTAAACAATGGCGTGCTTTTCATATTTTTCGGTCCGGCACAGAGCACCTTCTTCGAGATCTTCACGCCTTTGTTCAGGATCAAGTCCCTGACGAGAAGCGTCGCGCAGTCGCATTGCAGCGGATTTCCCTGCACATCAAGGTGTTTCAGAGACTTCAGGTCGGTTATGACCGGCGGCAAATGGCGGAGTTTGTTCTTACGAAGGTTCAGACTGTGCAGGTGAGCCAGCTTTTGAATGGCACCGGACTCCAAACTGGCGATGTGGTTCTCGGCGAGGTTCAAGCTCCGGAGGTTTGTCAGGTTGCGGAAACATCCTGGCTCTATTCGTTTCAGGCCGCCTCCTGAGAGGTCCAAGTGTCGCAGGCTTGTCAGGTTGTCGAAGAGACCCGGGCGAAGGTGCGACTCCAGAACGGGAGCCTTCAGAGTGTCCAGGTGATAGGTCTCGATGTACTTTACGTCCTTGAGCTCCTGGCAGCGGGCCACCGTTCCGTTCTCCAAGTCGCACAGGCCATTGGTCCAGCCTGAACAGCTCAGGATTATGAGGAGCAACGACAGCACGGTCGGCACTGTCTGCATCTTTCGATCTGATTTACCTGGGGACACAGAACGCAGTGAAATTGATTTCTGCAGTATTTATATTGTACAATATTTTTCAAATCACGATTATGAAACATTCGAGTCTAAAATACAGTCCTACGATATGTTGCAACATTTATTTACTCATCATTATTACAAGACTGCAGATCTTTATGCAAAATAAAAATTTTCCACTTGAATTAATATGTTCAGTTGGTTGAAAATGATATAAAAGTATTTTTAAATTCGCGTCTAATGTCTTTGATGTTTTAAATTACACCTACTCATTTTTGTCATAAATGCATAAAATCCGCTGTCTAATTATTACCATAACTGTTTCTGCTGTTTCTCTCTCCGTTTTGTACGAAGACAAATTTACTTCGCTGTGAAAAAAGCTGTCTGCTAAACTTTATGTTCAATAAAAATGTAGAATATCTAGATTTTAACACAGTCGCCACTTCTTTATGAATAATGTTTTTTGAACAGTTATCTTGTCAATCGTCAATGACTAAAATCAACAAAACGCAATTATATATTTTATGCTGAATTACCAATAGATCCAGGAGTTATTTAAGCAAAATCAAGCATTCGTCAATTACCACTTCTATAGAAATAATTCTTTTAGGTACTTTCAGATAAAGGTAACTGAACAAATTTGAACAACAAGATAAAAGTGCAATAAAAACATATGCAAAATTACAGATTAATTGAATTCGTTTCTTTCTTTATAGAAAATTCGAAAAATCGTTACGGCCGAACCCTAATGGTCACCTAAAAGTGACTCACCACGTGTTTAGATTCTAAACGAGAGCGAAACAAGAAATCCATCTGCTCCAAAATTAACGATCCTTCTCCGTGGAATCCGAGGTCGAGTAGGTTCGCGCCCGTTGAAAATATAACGACGAGGAATATATAGAGGGGTCTTTTTCGTGGCTTTAAATGTCAATTTCGACCGCTAAAACAGCGTCCCGATTGTTCTAAAGATAGACAGATATCTCGAGCGAAGCCGGCCACTTTTGGCCACGTTATTTGCATTATTTTGCATACTTTCCGCGGTGCCGGTGTCAGGTGACGTCACACCGGTGATTTCCATATACATACACACATGCCGGCGGTCTTCCGATAAAAGAGAGAAACAGACGGCTTGTTCCACGCGTGCACAGCTTTCGCGAGAAACGTACGAGCATTGAACTCTCCTGATCGATCGTAATCACGCTTGCATGCAGTTGCGACTGCAACTGCACACATCGCGTCTCCGTTACGTGTCCTGAAAAGTCTAAGATTGTCCGACGCCGAGGAAAAATTCCTTTTGTTGTACACACCGGTGAATAATAATTTAGACAATCGTCGTGACGCAACAATAAAGACGAAGGTAATTCATCTCCTTAGTATCCGCGAGTCGGGCATTTTGCAATACGGAATTTATTGCTCTGTTAAAGGATTATGTAAACGTATCAGATTGTATAGCAGATATGTAAGCAGCTTCGTGAAAATCTGCGGTGTATAATCTTTTTGTTATGTTACTATTGTTACGCCAAAGGCTGTAAACAGATTTTCAACGTAATTCTACTCTTATCTTATTGATAGACTGCGGATCTTTACGTAAAATAAACATTGTAAGAGACAGGAGCTAAGCAACGTTCTCATTATTTCTTTCATAATGTTAGCAAGCTGAAAGTAACACACACTGATATCTATTTAAAAATTTTTTTCTAAATCTAATCTACTCATTTTTGTTATAAATGCATAAAATCCACAGCCTGTTTATAAACAATGAACAGTGTAATTCTCATGTGTAGATAAGGAATTGTAATTTAACTACGTTAGAGATTGATAATATTTTTTATGCAATGTATTACTGAATTTTATTTTCTTCATTAAATGTATTCAGTAAACATTTTTGAGTGAACGTTAATAGTAATAATCGATGAATTAAAATGTTTCAAATAATCAATGTATTGTGTTCGATGGGGAAACTTGACAAAAATGTTATTTAAAATATTTTAATGTATATTTTGAATTTGTGTAGACAACAAAATATTGTATGATGTTAATACTCTTCTATGAAAGCGATGAATTCATTACGAATACAGAAATTCCTATCCTCCAAACAAGTAATTAAAAAATAATTTAAATTTTATGAAAGCGATAAATGTTGTATCATTTACAAATACCAAACAATAACCGAAACATCGTGGAAGCGGTTGCACAATAAATCGTATTTCTCCCTTCTAAATATAGCAGCTGCGAAGTTTGCGCTGCTATATGTATACAGCCATAACGAAATAAAAGAGAAACAGCCGCCGCAGGTGATACAGGGATACGAGTTAATCACGAGTTAAACCGTGTCACCGGAATTTTTCTCTTGCTCATCAAGTAGTTCCATCGCGGCAAGATCGGTGCGACGCGTGCAGACACGCGTGTGTCTTCGCCGCACAACGAGGACGTCTCTGACGAGTTCTGCGCCTAATTTGCAAACAGACGCAACGGTTAATAGGGCTTAAGTAGTTGCGTACTGCGCAAAGCAGTCTCGGAGTGTTTTGCCGGATCGCGTGGGTGGAGGCAGGTCATGGCCAATGAGCGCGAGAAAGATTTTCAGTCGCAATCTGCGATTCCTCCCTCGTGGTAACAAGAGTTACGAACACCTGCCTCACCGATTCTAGACTCGATTGCTTCCACAGTTGGAGAAGTCGATCTTAAAAGCAGTTGCTCATGAAATACTTACGGCTCGTTCGATCAGACGTGGATATCAGCAGTGTCGCAATTTTGGGCGCATCTGTAACGCAAAACACGTACGTGTGTTTACATGAACTTTGCGCAATGCAATGAATATTATACTACGGATCTTTATGCAAAATTTTCTTATTTCATGTTCATTGTATAATTAGACTGCAGCCCGTTATGCGTGTACATATAATGTACGGAAACTGTTCAAGAACTTGTAAAATATAAAATATAAATTTCAGTAAAATACAATACACATGATTTTTTTCTTTTTTAATTTACATTGTAGTTTTATATGTCGCATCAACTACCATTATATTAGCGTCAACATGAAATAAGTCACGATATACTACATTATAATTTATAATGTATCGTTGAAATATTCATTATACATATAAATTAATTCCAGCGATGTATGCTTTTTCTACTGGCAATAAAATCTTGAAGATTCGTGTAAATTTGATAAATGAATTGTCTGATAAATGTGATTGATGAAAAAAATCTGATAAATGAGATTCCACGCGTTTCGGTGAAATAATATCCGCATAAATAAGATCGAAATGAAGCACGATACGATACTACTGTCGAAGACGATAAATAATTTATAAGTATTCCAGAAAAGAGGAATAACGTGATGTAGGTATTTCATAACTAATGGCCCCTTTAGGCAATGGCAAGTTACAGTGTAAAACCGTGTAGTAGGTGAAAGTAGCTGTCTCATACAAATCCGCGCGCGGAGCAGTTATTACCGGATAATTACAATTACCAAACGACACCCCAGTTTCTTTCGGTTCCGACCGACCACGTGCCATCGCGTTTATCAATTTTACGGTAACGCGCGCGGCCGGTCGCCGTTACCTGTTCTTTTCGAGTTCAAAGAACGCCGTCATTACCCCCGAAACAGTGCCATATATTGCACCGCGAGATACCATTATACGTGGGAAAGAAACTCTCTTTTTTTCCCTCTCTTAATAACTGTGTAACCTACTTTGGTCACAGATTATTCGGAATTATAGCATGTAGAACTTTTGGTGCGACATAGCGGGCTAGTTCAGTAAAACCAATATGGCGGCGCCCTTCCCGGTCAAAAACGCTCGAAATCGCTCTACTTTACATGCGTACAACTTTCGAACGAGTGAACTCCGCGCTTTAGAACTTACATTGTTGGAGTACTTCCGTCAAGATCTACAGGATTATATACAAAAAAGTGAAAACTGTTTGGTCCCAGTAAGTGAGGTCCAGATATTTTCTGATTGTTTTATAATTCAAGTAATGCTTGACGCTTCGCAAAGAAGGGGCAAAATCGGAATTACGTGAAAGCAAAACGCCCGTTGCGCGTCGTCATCCGTTCTCGAGGGCACCGAAGGTAAAAACGCTGTCGAGCATGATCGTCGGTTTTCCCGCGAGAGGACACGGTTTTATCCATTTTTGGAAGCAAAAAGCGTGACACCAGCGGCCCGTAGAAGTCACGAATCCGCGATGGATCCCGGAATGGGACAACAGAAGGACAAGGGGGGGCTGACAATAGACCCTGACGGAGCCGACCAGGAAATTCGAAGTTGTAAAGAAGCTAGCAACGAGAGACGTACACGCGCCAGCTTTGGTCATGGCTCGGCTTTTTGCCGGTTGCATGCTTAACGGTACCATCGCGGCCTCGTGGTCCAGTTGACCACGTGCTTCTAAGAGAGCCAGCGATTCCAGAAGTCGTTTCAGGAGGTCGTGTACCTTTCAGTACGAGGAAGTATCCCTGAAATCTCCTCTCTTGGAACCGGCAGAAAAAGATCGTTGAATTTCCTGGCCGGGGAAGATACGCCGGATTCTTTCGTTTCTTGCGGTTCATACATTTCTGATCCGCGAAGACCTCCAGGCATTCAAGTGTCAATTCCATTAAGCCGCTGTTTGCTCTACGCCGAAGCATTTTGCTATACAGTTGGGCCCTACCATGTCCGAACTAACACTGGGACAAAATGTGTTTCCGATAACGGGATTTTTATTAAACCTCACTTATTTAAATCGAAATCAGGATGATTGCCCGGCGAGAGTATACTTCGTTTCGGATGGTTCCTGTAAATGCGGAGCAGAATAGCAATAAATAAATAATCGAAATCAGGAAACTTCGCAATTTCTGCAGTCTTTGTCCGAAATCTTTTTGGCTGCTAAATCACATATATTCTTTTATCGTAAGTAACTGTGGTAGAATTACACGTTTTTCGTGATTCGAACCATCGAAGTGCTACTACAAGCTAATAAAATGAGATTTCAGCAGAAAAGAAGAAATACTAAATTATTTATATAATATAAACATGTACATTAACGAGATAAACAATCGTTGTTTCTGGACACGTATGACTGAAGGATAAACAATCTTAATTAACACGCGATCCCAATAAAAATAAAGGTAAACCGTTGTGTGCAAGATAAAAAATATCGCAGTGCAAGATTGTCCAGAAATAGTACGTCTATCAAGAGTTGTTTGCTGAAAGTGTGAAGAACATTTAATCAGTGATATACATATTTATTCCGAGGTCATCGACAAATTCGAGACGCTCAACTAACATAACTCGCTTGAGTTCTACCGAAAATTCGTTATCATTATTATAATTCTTTGTTTATTAATCCGTGTTCGAAAAATATTCAAATATTTATAGTAGATACAAAACATTGATGAATTACAGGGCAATTAGTTAGAGATTTCGATCATTTTTAGATCCTGCGTTACATATAATATACGCTTGATGGATATTAGGAAATGTCACTTACATAAAACACAGAGAGCACAGTCTGTGCTTTGTTCACATTTTACGGGCAATGCAACAACCGCCAAACAGAATTGAAATTCTTCGACATATGGAGATTCGTGGCATAAGCAGCGCAGTAATTCAATCGAACGAAAATGGTGCCCAGAAATTTTCTGAGACTCATCGGTACGGTACAATCCATTATATGGCGGTCTAGCTACAAGCCGAAGTGAAGGCAACAATAATCTTGAAGGATCGGGACATCGGGAGAGGTAGCATTTCCCCATTAAACGGCCCTCCGTCGTGCAAATCAAACACACATCCCCGCGTGCAACAGTGTTCCTCGTCGTTGATGGAGCAAAGTGCATTACACCTCGACCAAGAAAAAAGAAAGCACCGAACGGGTTCGCGGAATGGTTAAGCGGACGTTAGACGCAACATAATTGCAAAATAGCAATCCGCAATATCCATTTGCAGAAGGTGTTCCATCTATCCGAGGTGTACCGCGGGAGCTCGAAGTCACGACAGGACACCGACGGCGTGAAACGCAATGAGAAGGTCTAGAAGAAGAAGAAGAGGAGGAGGAGGAAAAGACGAAGAAGGAGTAGACGAAAAAGAAGAAGAAGAGGAGGGAAAAAGGAAGGGTAGAAGCGGAACCGAGGAAAAAGGAAAGCGGCGCGAGAGAATGCGGGCTCGAATATGTCAGGGGAAAAAGAGAGTAGTGAAAGAGACAGAAACAAAGAAAAAGAGGGGGAGAGAGACGGAGAGAGCAAAAGAGACAAACAGGCCACACAGGGAGAGTGTCTTAACCACACAGGTATCGCGGTATCGATGGCAGCCGGTCGTGCGAAACGATTAGCAAACCGTAACGCACCAGAAATCAGGCTCGGTGTATATACGTCGGGACAGGTCAATCAACTCTAAATAATCGCGAATAATGAGCTATACTCGCTTCCCTAACGAGGCCTTTCTATCTACTTATCGATCGCCGTTCTCGATCTTGCCAAAGACGCGCGCCAGATATCAGTGATTGTAAGAATCATTGAACTTCTCGATAGCTTCTGTTCGAAACGTGGACCACAGAACTTTTCCAGGACACGTCTTCATGGTTCAGCTCCAAAAAGAAGATTCAAGAATAAATGAAATGATCTAGCTGCCATCTGGAATGTTCTTATTTAGCAGAATAATACTTAGACTGCGGATTTTTATGCAAAATACAAATTTTCTGCGTCAATTTCCAGGAACAGGGACGAACTATTTTAATTTGTGCTACCTCCATCGTATGATGAAGCATGACTTTTCACTTGAATCATTTTTACTGTAATATGTGCTTCAATAAAGGAATGAATACCCGGTGAAAACATTTTTATGACGTCAGTAACTATGAGATAAAAAATCAAAAACAAGTGACGTAGAGTCGTCCTGTAGTTTTAACGTGAACAAGAAGTAATTTTGAGGCGAACACGTCACTTCTACCATTTATTTCTGAATAAAGTTCCATCTCACATTTGCTATCCGACCGAGCCAAGCAGTAACGACATCGATAACCAATATCCCAGGAAAATGCTCGTGTGTTTCAGTGAACAATGCTTATTAAGAAACAATGACATTCTTATGTGCTCGATAAAGGGGTCATTTACCTTGGTCTATCCTGCTTCGTGAAGCTGAATTGACGCAGATGGTGAATTGTTCGGACGCGTTTATACGGAACACATTTATGAACCTGGCACGCTCCCCGCTCAACAAAAAACGAAGCTCAGGCGAGTTCTTCTTTCACAAAATAGCGTTCGAGCAGACTGCTAGGCGACTTTAACAGTTAAACGGATGAAACTTCGGATAGAGAGATCTGCGATGGCAGATTGCTGGACAGTAACACTGATCGAATATGATAACGTCATTGTAGGCGAGGAGAACGAGACGGAAGTTGACAAGAAGGAAATGGCACATGACATTCTTAATTATTATGAGGGCCTTATGAAAGTGTAGGTTAATAATATTAATAAGGCTAATTATGACTAATATTCTATTTCGCGATCTGTACTGATTGCAGCGTTTCGATTGATACTCTACACCACTTTATATCTTCCGCCATTAGTAACTCTAATCTGTAAATCGCATCGCGAAAGCGCCATGCTGTACCTAATCACGGCATTAATCAACATAGGAGAATCATCAGTCACACGTGCTGGATGCGCTGGGAATATTGAATTTTTTTCAAAATCCTAGAATGTCTTAATTTACTAAGTACTTAATAATAGTAATACATTGAAGTCGGCTGATTGCTCGAGTGTAAGCAACATTAGCACTCTCGATCCTTCAGGCAGCCGGCAACTAGTAATCAACTTATTTCAGCAAAATAAAGTGACAAATCACTATTGCATTTGCAATGCAAACGCGTAACGCGTAATCTACGGTGGACCTTCAGTGGGGAATATTTTTGTTGAAATTCTGCACATTTATTAGATTATGTATTTATTCAATAACGAGAAAAGCGCAAGGGTAAAACACGTCTTTACGATTTGAATGTAACACGTCAAGTGAGGATCATTCAGACCATAATGTGAACCATACTAAGAACAAACAACCAACGGTTTTATAAACAAACTGAAATAAACTGAAATTGAATCGATCGTTCTTCTGTTCATTCATTTTGATTAAAATTAAATCTATTATTTAATGAAGAAGTCCAACATTTGTTGCTTAGGATTAGGGAAACCCAGAAAAACCTAATCAGACCATTCAGGCATTAGAACATTATGATAATAATTGAACGAACTAGACTATATGTATATACATATATTATAAAAAATATAAATCATTCTACAACCATTGCGAATCTCATCTTCATGTTCCGCGGACAATTTCATGTAAAAAAGTAAAAAATCGATGTGGTTTGTGTATTATAAGACAGCGATGAAACGTTATCGCGTATGTTTGTTTCGCATAAACATTGATAATGACGGGGTAGTATCAATTTTATTATACATACATCGGTTTTATCAGTTACTGCTACATCAATTTATACGAAATTGCATTGGAAAGTATTGATAAACGAGTGGCTCGTTTGATCCACATAATTCAATTAAAGTTGTACCGAACGACGTACTGCGCGATTGCATTCGATTCTAGCAAAACAGAACCACGAGAACGCGCGAACCTGCTGCATTTACATATTTGTCTTCTGGCCTGCCCGCTTCCATAGGTATGCACCTAAATTGTGTTCAACAGAATCAATATCTAAATCGAGAACGGTGATGTTATCTATGATTAGATACGAGAAATAATAGAACTACTACTGTGTTTACGAATTGCGTGTATGCTAAATTCCGAACCGAATATATAGGTTGTCCCAGAATAGTTGTACTTCCTTGAAAGGGGTGATTCCCGAGGTGATTTAAGGCAACTTTTCTCTTTACGAGAATGTTCCCCGCTGCTTTGTTCAAAAGTTATTAACGGGAAAAACGCTCCAATCAGAGAGCGCGGCTACAGCTGAGCGAGGTGTTGGGATTGACTGAGCCGGGCTCGTTCGCAGAAGTCGCGCTTTGATTGACCCGGAGAACATTTTCGGAAAGGGAAAAGTGACTTCAAATGACCTTAGGAATCAGTCCATTCAAGTAAATCGAACATTTTTGGAATACCCTGTACAGCACGAGTAAGCTACTATTTCGCAATATCGGCGCATTACGGATTGCTACAAAGTATCCAGCAGAATTTCCTGATAACTTCTTGTCCATTTCGCAACGTCGCTTCTTATCTGCCGTGACTTCTGTCCCTGGCAAGATCAAAGTAGGAAGTAGTAGTTCGAGCTTTTCGCTTCCTTTTGCGCGTGTCGCGGATGAATTAGGATAATCTCACGGCAGCATCGGTTATTAATTTTACGATTATCGTTCAGCTTTGACAGGTAGTTTGCGATACAATGAAAAAACAGTCCCGTTATCGGGACGGGAACTGGTTTCCCGCAACTGATGAAAGCACGCACACTAGCCGGCGACGCCATTTGCCGGCGTTAAGACCGTGGACGCTTCACGGCGCACACCGTGTCTATGTATAAAATAGGTGGAATTGATTCAAGAATTTTCACATATCATGAAATTGGTGAAAATTAGGTCTATTCGCAAGCTAATACTTGATCGAGATCGTCTCGAGTGTCAATACCACGTTCTAAATGAACATTGTCTTGCGGATTAAAAATTGATGTAGATTATTTGTTTATACAGTGTGGGGCGTTATAAACAGGTCACCTGAATAACTTGATATCGAGGCGCTCATAATCTGATGTTACTAGTTTTTTTATAGGTGGAGACGTCAAGGAGATATGAAGGTCAACCCTGTTTTCTTTTTTTAATGGAATGATTTTTAGTTACATTCTGGTACGGTGTTTCAAGACGAATACTTTCACTCAAGGTCAACTGCAATAGAAAATAAATTGTCTCAAAGCACTCTTGAAGTAGTTTTGTGTCTTCTCTCTTTGTTGGCACAAAGTTTATGTCAGTTTACGAGCGCCTCGATACCAAGTAAGTTCAGTCCAACGCATTTTCGTCTACCTTCAAAAGCGAGCGAGTTATTCAGGTGACTTGTTTATTACGCCCCACCCTGTTCATGTTCAGGATCATAGTTCATATATAGGTCCTATTCAGAGAAAAAAAGTTTCATCAATTTTGGAGAAAATAAACATTTCACCGCTGATCAGCTGCTCAAGGTGAAACTGTGGCGGCGAGTTGACTGACTCTCGTTCTCGCGAGATACTTGAACGGCGTGGATCACGCGGTTCAGTGTTCCGAAAATAATCCCCTATTGACTAACAATGAAAGCAATTAAGACCGATATCTCGCCACTGACATACATTTCGACGCGAAACAAAAAGCACAAACGCCACGCACGTCGCGACGCGCGACGAGACGACAGAGAGCGAGAGAGAACGAGACGTGTCTCTCGTTAGACACTTCTGTCGATTTGCTGCTCGATCATTATACAGGGTGAGTTTAAAGTACAGTGATGACACGATATAGTCCTTGATTTCTTCTCGATAATGTAGAAAAGGATAGCGAGTAAACAAAATCGGCAGCAACGAGTCAGTGAGGCAATATTGATCTAGTGGGATAACTCTTTTGTTTATAATTATTCTTTTATGAAACATTTATGGACATATTCGCGAGATATTTCTGATTTAAATGAATTCAAACACGATACAATTTGGACCATAGTTAAATACACAGATAAAAAATTGATTATTCGATACATAAAATAATGTCAAATGTTAAGACATTACAAAACATTTGGAGCATCTCAAATCCCCATTAAATCGACACACACATTATAATTCCTTATACACATTACGTATCTATGAGCGTGCAAGTTTCTTGCACGTGCAGAACCAAAGTATATCAATGTTACAACATGGAAAACGTGTTAAGTGTCCTTCAACGCTGACACTGATTAGTAATATCGTTTGACAAAAGAATGTAGGCCAATAAACTCTTCGTAACGGAGGTCAACATGATTTCTGCGCCCCGAGACGTACAGCTCCGACGTATCCTTAAACACCGAGTCCCTTATCCTTCTCGGGACAACTCAATTTTAAGATCACTGCGCGATTATGTTCAATCGTCCGGTCGACCTTCAACCTTCGTTTTCTCGCTTAGCAGAAAAAGCAGGGAGAGAAGTAGGTATTCTCCTCTGTTGGCTTTGTAAATTTGCTTGGCGACGAGATATCTTGTTATTCAACATCCTTCTCAAAAGACTTACCGAGATACAGCGAATCAAGTAATCAGTTTTGACACACTTAATCCTTGCGCACGGAATAATTTCACTCGAACAAGACCGTTTGTTCTTAATCACAACGAAAGGTACGATAAGATAAAATAAATTAAACGCCAGGAATATTATTTGTATTACAATCGACTTGTAAATGAGTTTTCCTCTGCACTCTTGGTCGGATTTCATTCGCGTAATAATAATTTCACGATTTATTAAGTGTGAACATTGAAATTTTCACAATCTTCCTTTATAGAGTAATATTAAGAGTTCGAGAACTTCTCCCCTTAAAATTGATAGCAGTTTATCTCCTAATTTGTCCCGACGACATCGGCAACAATTAGTCGCTGGCTATCTGCTAAATACTTTTGTGCAACGTGTTGAGCACATCGATAACAGACATGCATTTGAACGTTCCGAACTCTTTCGGTGCACGTTACATGAATCTTGAATGATATTCAGACAAACGAACCCGCGGACATTCTTCTTCCGATTGAAATTGCTGGCAGGGTCAGTTAAACCCCGGAAACTGTGATATCACGACTCATTACAACCGATTCTCGCTGCTAAGCAAGAAAGGTCGCGTAATATAGACAACCGTGATACATCCACGTTATTCGAAGTCGTTCAAACCGATTATCCGAACATCTGGCACAATGACTTTCGATCAGACGCGTCTGCTCGTAAAGGCAATTAAAATCAAAATGTTGTGCAATTTCACGCTAGAACCTTCAACGAGAACCTATAAAACTCGTCACAGCGAGGTTTCATTTTACGATAAGATTTTTCAGTGATGAAACAGGTTCCCCATTTTCTAGCTTTCACAATCACATCTCTACGAACAATTTTTTACGGCTGACAATAGTTTCAGTGTTCGTGGCGAAACGTCATCTGCTGAATAGTAATAGAGCATTCATGATATTGAAATGTTCGATCGCTTATATATTTCGAGAAACTGAGATAGTTAATCTGTAAACATCAATTAATTGCAATTTCATACATAAATGATAATCTTACGCTCGAAATAATGTCAAGGTATTTTCTCGCAATTTCAAGGTAATCAATGTTGTTTTTTTAATGGCACCATATATTGAACTCGTTTTGAGATAAAAATATATTATTTACAAGATCTGTTGATATCATCATATTGCCCCCTTTGTACGGTTCCATTTCACTTTCGAAACTTTCATTTATCCTTCGTACCAACAGAGAAATTCAGGTGTTCTGTGTTTGTCGAAACTCACTCTATATGTATATTGTGAAATTCTTCTAATATATTCTTCCAAACACACACATAATATACTGTAAACTGCTGTACAATCACAAAGAGAATCTGCTCATCAGTTTTATAAGTAGAGACAATTCGGAGAACTCCATTTGAGTCATCAACTCGTTCTGAAGTTAACATACCGAAATGTATGCAAGACAGTTAAAAACAGAGAGAATAGAGAACAAGCAGGAGTAACATGTAACCAGTATGCCAGCAATTCTTGGTTCCCGAGTCTTCCCTTTGCACGAAAGTTGAAAGTAGATGGTTCTCAGTACTGTGGACTCGCCACTTAACTTCTAAATTATTTATGTGGAATGTATATGCAGTACTTGTGTTTTTCAAATTCCTCTCTTGAAAGTAGGTACGTTCAGTAAGAGAACAATTTTAATGGACATTTAAATTTAATAGATATATTAAATAAGATTGAATGACCATTAACATTGTAATAAATTTATGATTATTGTACTTCAACTAACACTCGGTTAACACGATATAAATAAATACATTTTTTGAGACTCACGGTATACATATTTATTGCTTCATAGCGGAGTTTTAATTGAAATGTTATCTGAAAGTACTTTCAGGATATGAAGAATTAGTATTATAATTAATTTGGCTTCTTTCCATTCACCTAGAATAATAATAGGGAGAATACTTGATAGTATAAAGAGAATGGAAAGAAAATAGTTATTCATATTATGTCTCACTTTTTGTTCTCACAATTTTGTTACTCAACAATATCTTGTACTTACTTAAAAAGCTAAATTTTAATTAAGCGGTTTCCAATGTTCTCTTAATAATGTAAAAACTCTCTCTCTCTCTCGTTAAATAATTATCACAGCGTGAATATCGCTTATTCATATTTTAAAGTGCAAGGAGAGGTACCTACACGATTCGTACAAAAATGATACATCGCTTTATCTTATCTTATCTGGTGCAATCTTCCATCTGATTATTGTACGCATACATACGGTTTCTAGCACATTGAATGCTTGTGCGCAGTCGAAAAAGGGTCATGCTAGAATATTCTTTCACAATCAAATACAGTACAAGTTACAGTAAAATACGTCTAAATCATGAATTATCTCTCTGTAAAAAAATTTCGAGAAACTTACTGGAAAAAAATGTTACTACACTTAATGTTCTTGTGAAAATTATAAAATTTCGAACTACATTTTTTTCGACATTGCAATACTTGCCTTCAAACAAAGAGAAACTAAAGAACTTGCATATTTTATACACAATTAAATGTTCCATGTTCGCACATTCATATTTCTCATTATGTTAATATCTTGGTTATATAATGTAAACTTTGCACCTGCTAAGGAGAATTTTTTTTACGATTAACACATGATCATCGTTTCCGCAGTCATGTCATCCCAGTTAAAAAGATACCATTTGCCACGATTAACATACTGCAAGTAAGCTCGGGCAGAAATATCACATGCTTCTACAATGGTTTTACATACATACTTCATTTTTTGTTTTGATTGATTGTAGCACTCTAATGAAGTTTACTGTATCCGTAGGAAATTTTTACCAGCACGTTTGTGACAGTTTCCTGATTAAAGTGAGTCAAAACACGATATAACTCTGGTCATATTAACTCGTTTAATTTGCCATACAGTAGAACCACGCAACACGATTCGGTTACACAAACACTTAAATATTGATTCTAGTTGTTCCACTGATTGGCTCGTATATTCGCTGTTCTACTGCATCGTGGATTAAACAAGTATGGGTGCTCGAAATGATGTCGTGTTGGTGTTATTTTAAGCAGAAAACGTCATGAATATGTTGGTAACATTTTCATACAAAAATAATTAAAAAAGTGTACACAACAATGATCAGCCTACTCGGTTTCTGTATATAACTTCAAGTTTTTATAAAGAAAAATTATACAACTTTCATGATAACGACACTATGGCTGACAACTGGTCTTAAATGGTTGACTATTGGAACTACACCTCAGTAGCGAGTTCAGTTGGGTATTCCGACAACGATGGTCCAGACAGACATAGTCCGGCTGTGATGTGTACACAATTACGAAATTTACTGCTTCTTCATCGAGATTTTACGATGTTCCCTATTACGGCTTGTTTCACATTACCTGCGTTTAGCCTTACGGTCGCGAAAAGGCGGACGGTTGGTCAGCCGTTTCCGGTTCTGCCTGAGGAACTCAAGGTGTATCGCACGTTTCAGCCCATCGTACGATTCCGTGCATTGCGTAACGCACCGTATCGCGACGTAATGTCAGAATTTCACCGTACACGACCAGGGGCTGTCCACGGGGAACGATCGTTTATGTCTTGTCGAGTCGGTTTTCGTATTCACGGACGTAACAACCGGCTCACAGTGGTCTGCCCACTAATAATTTACCGGGGAAAAAGTCCCAAATCGTAACCCATCAGAAATGAATGTGTCTTGGTCGTATCAGAGCCTGCTGAGTCAGAGATATCGAAATCATTTCTTTTCTCATGTTTATTGGCAGCCAATCGTTTTTGCGAAGATTATAGCAAATGCGATATACTATTCTGTTGGCTAGTATATTACTGGTAGATATACATAATATAGTAGAAAATACCAGAACGTACCTACTTGAGTATACAAGAATATACTAGAATATACCAGAATATAGTAGAAGATACTATAGTCAAACCTCGATAACTCAAACCTCTTTAGCTCGAAAACCTTTATAAGACGAAAATTTTGTTCCTAAAATAAGTAAAACTCGAACTCCACACAAGTGTGGAAGCTAAACAAGCCAAAAGAGCAGTAAATGTTTGACGAAGTTTCGTAGAAAGATACGACGATATTGAAGAAAATGTATTCTCTGCTTTGGTTACCGTTGAAAATACCACTGATCAACCATCTGTTAATTCATTAACGTAGAGCAAAGTCAGAGATGTCTTTAACATCTAAGAGCCTAGTAGATTATATTTACTATATGTGTATGTATAATAAATAACTCATGTGTCCCAAAAATGTATACTTCAAGTAACTTTTTTTTCGAAAATGTTCTCCGAGGCTTTATTAAGGAGCATTAACGAAAAACACGAATCAATCAGAGCACGGTTACAACTGAGTGTGGCGTCGGCATTGGCCGAGCTCGGCTCCGTCCACTGAAGCCACGCTCTGATTGGTCCGTGTTTTTCGTTAATGACTCCTGAACAAAACTGCGGAGAACATTTTCGCAAAGGATAAAATTGCTTCACATGACCTCGGGATCCTCCCCTTTCAAGAAAGTATGACATTTTCGGAACACACTGTACATACTATTGTAGACCGAAGGGGAGCAGATGAAATAAATATACGGAGGCCATGGGTCATTTCTGTTGTCTTCGGAGCATCAGCATTGCTAATGCCCTACTGTTCGCAATCAGCGGCGTCCTCTTACGCCGCGACGTCCAACCGGACGAAAAATCAAACGTGACATTGTCCACTTTTCTCGGTTCCAAGTATCCGTGACCGTTTCTGATCCGGTTTCTAATTTAACTTTCTAATCAGATGGGACCCGGGCGTTTAATTACGGTACTATTTCGACGATGTCTGATTATGTGCCGAGTTCTTAGAATATGCCGTCACTGCCGCATTAATAACATTTTTAAAATTATACCAAATGGTTTGAGATTTTTTTCGGAATTCGGACCTCAGTTCATGTTAAAAATGTTTACATTTGGCGTAGTGAGCATGTTCTCGAATACGTTCCAAACTGAAAATAATAGAATGGAAACAGTCAAATATCTCAGCAACGGTAAGTTTTAGGACATATGTAACTTAATACTTTTAAAACGAGCATAAAAAAATTGGACATTCCATTTAAAAAAACAAAGGTGACCTCTATATCTACTGTACGCCTCCACCTGCAAGAATACCATTTATACCATATTATGGATGGTGGGGCGGGGTGTAGTTTCTTAAAAACTACAACTTCTGTAAGTAACATTTTCTCGTATTGTTTGAAATAACCAAGATATTCAAATGGATAGAGTTCGTGGGACACAGTGTATAAAGCGAATTAATAAACAATCGTAAAAGTGGTATTCTCTTTTATTTAGAAAGAATTATATACCTATTGTATTTTTTGCAAGTTCTCATAATCAACTGCGCATAAATATTCGATAGTACATTTAGCCGTCGAAGCTTGCGACCGATATACATATACATACTGCCAACCTCTTCTGTTTTATTCACTCCATGAAGAATGTTCTCACGAGAAGATTTCTTAAAATACACACTTATCGTAGGCAGCGCGAGCTCCAACGAATCGCGTTGATAAATTCAAGACTTCTGTCACTGGCTTTAAATATTGATCGTCGACGTTTACACACGGATGAATTTATAGCATTTTACCTTGAATTGAATTTTTATTCTCATTTCTCCACTAATCAATACCTGGTTCATCAAAAAATAATAATATTCAAAGTATAAATCAGCGAATTTGTTAATGAATTTATAGCATTTTACCTTGTGGAATGAATCTTCACTCCAATCTCTGGCGTACACGTAAAAAAATAATAATATTCAAAGTTTACATTGGTGAATTTGTAGCATTTCACTTCGAGATGAATTTTTATTTAAATTTCAGCAGAATCAGCGAATTTATTATAATTTTGTAGCACTCTACCTTGAGGTGAATTTTTGTTTTTTCTCTTCTAACCAATTCCTGTTATATAGACATGAAGAAATAATAATTTTCAGAGTAAACATCAACCAATTTATTAATTTTGACTCCAATTTCTGTTCTAACCAATTCTTATTTGAAACCCAAAAAATTATAATAATTCACATATGAGTTGTCCACTGTCCACATTAGCATACAATAGAGTTAACAAGGCAGAAATTAGTTAAAACGGAACAAGCCTTTCATCACGGAAATACGTCACACGTGCTACGGAAGTTCTGCGTTACACGACAACCGTACGGAACTCGAATGAGTGTCTTGTCGCAGCTGTATTGTCTAGCAACGTGTTTGATTATTGTGCGCTGAATATTGATGAGTATCGATGTGACCCGATTCTTAATAGCCCTGATTTTCAATCAAAAAAAGTACGATGACCATACAAGGATGATTATATGCACAACTTGGTCAACTGATTTCCTCTGTCACAACGATCGTGTAACTACTTTTTGACCATTCAAGGTACCATGCGCATAGATCAAGAGGACTCCCCAATGAACGCAATAAATGTGTATTCTATGTCTACGCGAGCGGAACTGTACGGCTGTACCACTTACGAGTTAACCCTCCATCTGTCAAATGGATCCATTAAACTTAATCATTCGTCGAGAATGTTATTAATTACCTTGAAATATAACTCTTGGCGTTTCACGTAGTAACAAAAACTCTGTCGGGCTGTAATGATTAGACTGCGGATGTGTGTTTATTCAATTTTCAATTTTTATAGACCAATTTTAAGAAAGTGAAATGAAATAAAATCCGCAGTCTGGTAATGATTGTGAGTAGACAGTGGATCTTCATGCAAAATACAAATTTTCTACCCGAATTGCCACGAACTGCAGGGAAATAGAAATTTAATACAATAATATTTATATATTCTTCTAATCATTTTACTGTTTTCAATTACAGCTACTCATTTTTGACATAAATGCGTAAAATCCGCTGTTCAATTATGAGCAACGCAAATACGCGTTTGACTGGGAAAAATATTTTCTAGAAAATCATTTACGAAAACAATTTTTTGGACATTTCACATTTGATGGTCGATGTATGAATAATTATGTGTCATTGATCATATTCAATTTCATTTAATTCGTATGTGAAAGGGATAATGAAAAATTGTTGGAAATTGAAAAAAATTGTTCGTTCTTAGTTCAAGAAGTTTACATACGCCTCATTTCTTTCTTTCACTTTGTCATGTTCTTTGAACTTTCCAGCTTTCCTACGGTCGGCTGTGAAAAGCGCGACAGTTCTATGTTCTCTGGCAGAGGTGCGTGACCCTTGTGAAAGTTCACATGCATGACACATGCGTCACAGGATCAGAGAGATCCACGAACCAGCCGAGATCAGTCGAGCAACAAACTCGCCTAATCGCTTCCATATTTCTGTGTAATTCGAGGTGTTGGCGCAACGTCCTGTTTCGTGGAGCGGTGTAACTGATAAACATAGCTGCGGTTTTGCGGGAAATATCTAATCGAAGACTTGTAATTAATATTGAAAGGTGATTTTGGAAATTAGAATATCGCTGGCGCGATCGACGTAGCTGTCATTTAGAAAATCTGAGTATAAACAGATGAAAAACAAAAATATAATAATTAGACTGCGGATTTTGTATATATCTACTAACAAATTAATGAATTCGGAAAAATTCAATGGACTATGTGTACTGACTCTTACGAGTCGAATGATAAATGATTATTGTTACGTGACAATGCGTCTCGATAGAATTATTATGAAAGTAGATTTGTAATCTTGTATACATAACATTTTTCTCGCCTCAATCGCTTCTCCAAATAAAATTTTAGATAATGCTCGTCGCGTACGTGCATTTTTATTATTAACATGAATTATATAACGGATAGTAAAGAGTTACATAAGATAACTATAAATGACATATTTACTTACTCTCTAATGTTATGCAACCACAATTTTTAATAACACTTCCTTACTGACATATACGCAGATTAATGTATTACTCAACAATATACGTGAATTCTACAATTTGAAATTTAAAATGAAATATGAAAATTCGATTACAAAAGAAATGGGCGATTAAACAGGCATTTAATTCTATTCGTGACACGAATATTCCATTACTCGAAAGTTAACCGAAGCTATGAATTTCATGGCAAGATCATAATCGTTATTAACGCTTAATACATCGCTAACATTCTCAAAAAAATTGGTAGTACTCAATTTTCTCACGTGGTTTGCACAGGAGTTTATAGAAATTCCCGTTTATATCGCATAAACATCGCCTCATTAACTACTGCTTCATATTTCCTAAAAGTTATATTACGTTTTAGATACACATCGTAAAGCAGATGCTAACAATACGGGTAAGTGCTATATGACATTAAGAAAGCAGATAAAGTTCGCGTTATTCTATCTTTAGTACACGGTACGTTATCACGCATCGATGAGTGCGATGATAAAACCCAATGTAAAATATCGCATGAAGTTCGCAGACATTTCAAGACAATTTTTCTGTCTCTCCGGTTACGAGAACTGCGATTGATGTCACAATTCAGTGAATAACTCTATATTTATCTGCATGCGAACGTTTCTCTTCGGACAATGGAATATTTAATCAGGAATACACAGCTAATATACATAGTATACATAGTACAACAACCAAACAAAATATCTACAGGGGCTACATTTATTTATTTCCTTAATTAATTGTGTAATAAGTTGGAGATAATACAACAGTATTTGTGGATAAGATGCTACTAATTAATTCTTTAAATTTCTTTATTCTTTTAGTGATTCAAAATAATTTACGGTAGGTACATATTTGTACCTAGATTAAGATTTTAATAATATTATTACGATATTTTCAATTGATTAAAACCATTGAAAGAAGAAACACATTTTTATGAATTGTAACATATTTGTTACAATTAGTGAACAACGATAAGATTCGGCGCAATGCTGTCACCAAACATAACCTCGTTAATCTTTAATACTGTCGCCACGAAGTTCGCATAAACGACAATTACATTAACTGCCCCGTATAATATAAATGTTGGACAACCAACCACTGTCGCCGGTGACAAACGACAACGCGACTTCAAAAGCGCCTCGTGACAGTGACTTTTCACCACCCAAGCTATCTTTAGTTGGTCATCGAGCCGCCAGCTGCCAAAAACGAAATGGACGACAGCAACCCTTACTTACGAAGCAAAGTATATGTAGCTTTCGTTAGGTCACAGGGGAATTTTCGTGACCTGAACATTTCGAGAATTTCCAAACTCTCCTAAGGGACTTTATTTAACAGAACTTTATTTCAATTTTGTTGCCGACAACTCAGTCCATTGACTCCTACTTATTTTAAACAATTTTGCTTACTAATTATATTAAATATAGCTCTCTCAAACTTTGTTGTAATTTATATTTGTGGAACTTATATTTATTTTTAACTAAAAAATACGAAGCGTTTCTCAATTTTTTCGAAAACGGTGTTTCACGAAAACCTTACGAAAACGCCTTGGGGCACGTTTTCCCATTATCTGTGTGCGCTTAAACTTTGCACAGATTTTTTTTTAATTATTTGGTACAACCCCGGGGGGGGGGGAAGCCGTAAAAGGAATTTTGACAAGAGTAAATAAGAGTGACTATGTCTTTTTTCGGGAATCCGTAATGATTGTTTCGAAGTTTCTATAAAGAGAGAAACGAATTCAATTAATCTGTAATTTTGTATATGCTTTTATTGCGCTTTTATCTTGCCGCTCTAATTTTTTCAGTTACCTTTATCTGAAGGTACCTAAAAGAATTATTTCTAAAGAAGTGGTAATCGTACGAATGCTTGATTACGCTTAAATAATTCCTGGATCTATTGGTAATTAAGCATAAAATATATTAACTGAAATTAAATGTTCTTCGTTTACAATCAATTGTTAAGCATTAAAATAAATGCAGCCATATAAAAAATATAAATTTTTAAAAGTAAACGATATAAAAAGATAAAGACGTTTTTTAATCATTGTAACTGTAAAGAAAATTATATGTACGGCAAGGTTTAAAGGATTTCTGACGAAAACGTTTTCACCATTGTGGCATGAAAAATCGGAAACAAGTCGTTTTGACCCGTCTAGTCGAACGGATCGAAACGCGCGGTTTTATTAATCCAGCACGTTGAGTCGAAGCGACTGGAATTGCAAAGGTGGGTCCCCGATGACGCGTTGCGTGGTTGTAAATACCGTGAAACTTGTTATCATGTCGGCTACAGTCTATAGTTTACTAACGTCAACCGTAGCATCGTCAACAACGTTTCAGCCTTGCATATTCTGACCTCGCGGAGTAATTCACTGATGCGATTGAAGGAAAAAATTCAATACAAAGCGATCGTCGTCAGAACCGGGAATTCCAACATTTTCAACTTTTCCTTACTTTTTAACGGCACACAGTATGCGACACTTTTCAACACTAACCGTACCACGACGTGCTACGTCAGTTACTTTCGATCGGGATTCAATCAATTAATTAATCGAGCATCGATCCTGTTAGAGGCCTGAGAATCGCAATCACTGATACGCATTGTGTGAATTGAGAACAGCATTCTCTTCAACGAATTGGTCGGCGGAAATATCGAACAAAGCTTTCATCCACGACATAATAATATTATTATAACAATCTTTACAAGCATGCGCTTGTAATTAAGCGTGGTGCAATTTTCTACCAAAAATTTGGCCACATTGTTCAGCAAACCAGTTGTTCTAACTTCCCAAAAAATGTCACAAGTCGTATGGTCCAATACTAAAAAGGTTGTCGTCTTTTTAAGAGTGTCCGAATATTAGTGGGAGTCACTGTAGAACTTGCAGACTTCGAAAAAAAGCTGATTTAATAGAAATCGTGATTTCTTCCATTACTTTCATTAAGCGAAATATTAATTCCATGTATTAAATGCATGATCGTTGGAATTTTACCACATGGAACATAAATTCGGCAATTGATTTCTTCGATTCCAGATTACGTCGCACAAATAGCGACCACATGTGCAATTATCATTTGCAAAACTGAATCAGCTTAATACGGGCATTTTAATTAAAATAAAACTCGCAGCAATCTCGTGACGCAGCTAGACATTATGCAACGAAATGACAGTCGGAAACAATGTGTCAATATGGTCCTCGGCAGAGAGCAAGTCTCCACGTCATCGCTTTCTCACTTAAGAAAATTAAGTGTTTCAAGATCTTTGTCCTTGAGGTAGGAGATATTCGCGCACTCTCAATGAAGCAATTTAGAACCGAAATAACTCACTATGGAGCGAAAGGTTAGGTGACCTTCAGAATGGCCGATAAGTAGCATATGACATGGTACACTAATTTCTTTGAAAAATATTTTCCGACTGAGTAACAAACAAAGCCACACACACATTGCTGTTTTTTCTTTATATTGAAATTTTCTACCCGAATTGCAACAATCTGAAGTGAAACAGAAATGTACTTTTTCGCTTAATATGTTTAATAGATTGAAAATAATATATAACACAGTATATTTAAATTGTTTTAATTTGTTTACAATTCTAAATTACACCTACTCATTTTTATTATAAATGCATAAAATCCGCTGTCTAGTAACAAACGTTAGCATACTAAAGAAATACGTTATGGCCTAACTGAATAATATTAATTGGCACATCTGCTTGAATTGTTTGAGTTTAAGACATCAGTAATTAATGCAATTAATTTGTGACTTGGCGAGCTACTCGATTAATAAAGACGAAGAAGATTGTTAGAAGTTCAGTCAGTTCATGAATACAGGCGGTTACAATGGAAGCGTGAAAGAGAATTTCCTCTTGGTAAGGATACAATTAATAATGGTGTAATTACGAACGATAGCATCACACGTGTGGCAAATAATAATCCTATTACAACTTCTACCCTTTTTATTCAATTTTTATTCTCACTTTCGAGGTTCGAAACAATTCTTTCATGAAGCATTTGATTGAGATATGAAACATTCATAATCAGATTTGTTAATGAAAAATATCATTTTTGTAGGCTGCATATTTTATTCATTTATGGCAAAACTGAGTAGGTGAAGCATAAAATGAATTGAGTATTACTGGTACATTATTTACAATCCAGTAAAATTGACTTTTTCTGTTAACAATTCTTATTTAACTGACTTTTCTTGTAATTGTGAGACAAACAATTTTTAGTTTTCACAAAGATCCACAGTTTAACAACGATAATTCAACTTCAATCGAGCACGTGGGTGGCAAATACGTGCCAATGCTAAAAAAAATGTACGTTGTGTCAATATATGTATTTCATGCATTATCAATTCGAAGAAAGATAATGTGGTATCTTATTTGCGATGGGTTAACCCAAGCAAAAGTGCAGAGAAGTCCTTAGGGAACGAGGAACACTGGACTGCATCAGGTGTCGTCTATTTTTACGTCGTGAATACCGTATCTTTATGGTTCTACTTCATTCAAAGATCATCAAAAAAGAGTAAAATAAAAGATTTTCAAGGATCTCCATTCGGTTTGTTTCATGCATAAAATAAATCTCCAGTTCGTCTTATTGTTAGATTGTCGGAAAGTGACTATTAAAGTTTCGCCTTGCATCTCAGGACTAATCATTTCAATATAAACAAATTCTGGAGACAATTGAATGTTCGTCACAAAATTAGGACAAAATTATCAAAATAAAAATCCCTTCTAATTAAAAAAAATTTGTATAAACAAATGCTATTTTCTTAATCAATCCCAATTTTTCATGTCTGTACAAACAGTAAACAACTTGGAAAGAATTTAGAAAATGTGTAACTGGACTGAAAAAAAACTAAAAAAAAAAAAACGTTAGAACAATTTAATGTCTGTCATTTTTTCCAAAATCAACCGATTTTACAAAACGTATTTTTTAAATTTTTCTAAGTAGTAAAATGCAACTTTTAGTTTCTTTTTAGTTTAAGTATTTTCTCTACAATTCCGATCAATAGTAATTTTTGAAAAAATTTCTTTTCAAATCCTGTAGTAAACTAATTGCTCTAGCGTCCCAGAAGAGTTCAAATCGTACAATAATCCAATATTAGAAAAGTTATCGTTTTTTGGTGAGCGTCCGAGTATTAATGGCAGTCACTGTAGCTCCTGTGGCTTGGAATGAATGCTAACAATTTTCCAAGATGATGAAAAGATTTCCATAGCATAGATTTTCATTTAGCATAAAGATCTGAAGTGTAATCGCGCGGGACGTCGCGCGGGACGTCGCTCGGCAATGAGGTGGTAGTTATTTCGTAATTATTTGTGCCAGAAGCCGGAGACGGAAAACATGTTCCCAGGGCGTGACTAATCGTGATATACGTAGCAATTCGATCACGCTTACACGTGTCGATACTTCGAAAATATTACGATGACTGACTGAGACAGAAATGATTTCCTGTTAAACAGGAACGGTGGTGCCGATACGTTCCGCCATCCGCGTCTTCACCGTTCAAAAAAGGCAATGGTAAAACCGACATGCGTGTCCTGACACGCACTGGTAGACAACTCGCATATGTTGCTCCGCGTATAGTACAAGTTCAGGTAAGAATAGTCGACTGTAGTGCTCGGAGTAGGGGGAGTCATGAATGAAGTAGTTGTAGGAGTGACGGAGGTGTATCGCTCCGACGTTACTGTAACAGTTCTTCATACTTTCGCGGGGCCATAAAAACCGTGAGAACTGATTACTGTCGATTTTATGCAATCGTCATGAAAACGACTGGTCGATATAATAAATTGCAGTGACATTAGAAGGATTTACCCTTACCTGCCCAGTAAGCAATCTACTCTTGACTTGGTATGAATTTCGCACCGACTTTGCCGCCAAACACAGACTCTTTCCGCATTAGGCTCGTATGCAAGTCAAATACACCCTTTAGCAAATCAATTTCACCCTTTTACAAATAAAGTATTTTCGAGTAAGTTTTTGTAAAAAAAGATCAAGTCAAATGTTAATGAATTGTTAAAAAATTCAAACTTTTATTTATTGCATAGATTCACATCAAATACTTATTTAAAAGTAATTACCAATTCATTAACTTTGTAATGTATGAAAACTGTTTCCGCATTAGGCTCGGTATTTGGCTACAGTTTTGGTCAGCAGATTCAGAGCAGATAAGGTCCAAATCCTGTTTCAAACATGTCTTGATACCAAAATCACTGCCTTTTGCTCGCAAAGTATAATTGCAGACATTTTGCAATAAATTTTGCCATAATTGTGTGTGTGCGTAATAAGATTTAAATATAACGATTAACGAACTAGTATGAGAGTCAGGTTGAACGAATAAGAAACGCTATTATCACTCATGTAAATTGAGCGACGTTCATGTGCAGATAAAGCATAGAAAAACAATTTTCATAAAAGAATTCTTAATGAACTGAAAGAAATCAAAGGTTAAAGCCACTTCCGTTGCGTGAAGCACGATCAAATTCCAGTGTTGGAACATGTTACGACAATTCTAAACAGTCGATTTTATTAGCAGCTCAGCGACACTAACACTATTGGAAACAAATAAAATTCAGTCGTGAAAAGGGTTAGATAAAAGATCATTCTAGGCCGCAGTCGCCCTCAAAAGTACTATTTTTATGTTTACGAGGCGTAAGTTGCATTATTCTGTGTATGTACTGTATGCTTTCGAATAATACAAATTACGCCTCGTAAACGTAAAAATAGGACTTTGAGGGCGACTGCAGCTAACGTTTTTGATTACTTAAAAACCCCATCTTTGTATTATTGAGAAGACTACGCTTTTAATGCATATGAACTGTTCAGAGCAGAAACGGTAACTACCGATCGTCATTTCACGACGTTTTTATCGAGATAATTTATCATAAAACTCAAGTGGATTTCCGGTGCTTATCGTTGGTAAAACAACATGGTAGTGCCCATTCTAAAACTTGCAACATCATACAGAAATTTTAAACAAGATATAAACGTGTGTGGCAATTCTAAAATATTTAATGAGTAATGAATCAATAAATAAGTTAATTACGAGTTTTACCTATACTTTCAATTAACTATGTTAAACAATATTTTGCTTCTGTTAACGAATTAGAAAAAATCATTAATTTCTCATTTTGTGGAAAATATATTTTTTAGTGAAACACTCGCTGCATTTGGATAACAATATTTTTTCATTTATAAGGATTTTGTTTATCTCTTAATTGATAATAAAAACTAAATGAAGTTGGTAAACTGTAACAATATTAAGTTCACTCGATATTCGAAAGCATTTATGTAAATTTTGAAACCATACTTTCATAGTATAGTGTAGTATATGTCATGCTTCAGTAATTAACAAAAAGCAGACAGAATACGACGAATGAATGTGCAGCTATACTCGACAACTAGCAAATAAACGACTGCATTGTTCCCTCAAACATGTACATTTAGTCAGAAGGATAAGACAGTTCTTTAAAAGACAACTGGATGAGTCATATTCTTATGCTAGTAGCGATAAGTCCATTCAAAGATGAACTGTTATTCGAAGATTTCGAGCAGAACAGAGATTCGCACACAATAAGATCTCGTACAATCGTAGCCAAACTAAGATTAGCCAGATACTGGCACATACCAGAGAAACTAAGTGGACAATCAAAGAGCTATTCAGGTAGGAAATTCACACACTGAAACTACATTTTCATTTAAAATGAATTTGGTTCTAATTATCAAATTATTTAAAGTTAAAATTGTGATGTAGAGAAATATTTCTTCTTTCTTGGATATTTTATTGCACTGTCAATGTGCCAATTATCAATTATGAAAATGCAGAATTAATTTAGGAAAAAATTTTCACAATTCTTCTGCCTCGTTTCGCTCAAACTATACTAGTACTTAACAATGATGGAAATTTATTTTTTCTCCTATAGTTTATTATCCTAATTGTTTACGGGTTTTATTGAAATATCATCTAACAAGAACGCTAACTTCGTGGAAACAGTAATGAACGCGTATGTCCGTAATATTGTAACAATTATATGTATAGGGGGAACTCGGAGTAAAAGGCAGCTGCATAATAAAGTTTATCGGCATTTATCGCAGATCAAAACAAAGTCGACCTGCACCCTATAGCTCGACCCTGACTGTCTCGAGGTTGCGTTACTCGATTTCTAACGTTTCGTTCTAATTTTAGAAAAACACGACGACTCTGCTTCTAATACCGGAAAAGCGGTTTCACCAAAGCCGTATGACACAAGACAGATATCGCGTCCTACCTGCACGAAATTCAGGTAGGAGCACCCATCCGATTTGCATTAGAAAGAGAATACTGTCGAACAGAAAACAAAGCACAGCGTTACAAATGTGTTCTGAATGTAATCAGATACACCAATCAGTTTTAAAATTCGACCGATATCTTCCAGAGAAACCTGCTTCTAACATCTGAACATCTTGCGACCATGGCGTCATAAACTCAACATTTTCTGTTATCTTTTAATACAAACGCAGTTATGGTTGCTCGCGATTGTAGTCTCATGTGACCGTGTTACACGAGGAGAGTTTCATTTATGTAGAACTTCAAAATACTTCATTAAGAACGAGAATGTATAAACATAATTTTTCTATGATCAGTGAGCAAAAGTGTCATTATTAGACAGTGGATTATATTGTAAAGCGGTAAAAATATTACAACAATTTCAAAATACAGTTATATTATCTTCAACCTATGAAAAATATTAAGAAAAAAAAATTTTTATGTGACTCCAGATTGCTATAATTCAGGAAAAAATTTTTAGTCATAGAGTAAATATTAATATAGTGAGATGTTAACGACACCAATGGTACATTTATCAGTATGATGAGAGAAATTGAACAAGAAGGAAATGTTATCTACACTAACCCCCTTCGCTACGACCTTCTTTACACATACAACGATTAGAATTTATGTCATTTATAATTTTCTAGCCGAAAGAGAAAATTTATTGTATTCCTATATTTTTACTAGTAGTTAAATATTGATAACGGAGAAATAGAATTTTATTTCAGTTTATCACAAATAAATTATTTTTGTTTGAAATCTCCATCATATTATAGTGCAAGGGGTTAATACTTCCAGTAGTTTAGGGGCATGGAATACGTCACTGACTTTTTCAGAGTTTTACGAGCTCCGAACCCGTGAACGTCCGCGATTGTCTCACGGCTCGATCTTCGCTGGAATACTGTCACGAATCGTTCAAAGAAAAGCAGGAAATTCATCAATTTTTCTATCAACGCTTACCACTCGAATGGCCACTAAAAATTACTATAACGTTATTCAAAATATTGTTTACACATTATTTTAAAGTTCATATTTAATACATTACTAAATATTTAAGTATTGTATGATGTGTGTATTGTATCAGTTTCATAAAACGAACAAAACCATATAGAATGGAAATATTCTGTCTGAAGAAATCTGATATTCGGTCTGAAGAAATGTTTTTTAACTATTAGGTTGTTGCATGAAATGTCCGATTTCAGAATGCGACTCTTATAAAACATTTCGATCGAGAAATGCTGTTACAGTCTTTCTATTTATAGCTTTATTTATAGCTTTATTATACAATAATAAGGGTTTTTATATGTATTTGGTTCTTCCTTTATTTATTTAATTATCTCATTTTTTGGATAAAAACAAATATAACTTCGACAAATATAAATTACAACAACGTTTTAGTAATATTTAATATAATTAGTAAACAAAATGTTGTTTCAAATACGTACCAGTCAAAGACCTGTCCTTTGAAGTAAATTTCAAATAGACACTTAAAATAGTAGAGTTGTTGGCAAGAAAATTGAAAAATAATTCGGAGTGTGCGAAGGGCTAACACGGTAACAATCGATCATGATAATTCCCATTTGTTGCAACGAAGATATCCCTGATGGTACGTTATAACAACGTTCATCCAACAACCGATATTTTTTTGAAAAATCCTGATAATTCGCTCCGAATAGACGAATGACTACGCAAAAATTCAATCGTCGATTCCGCGATCCACGCACCTGTCCGCGACAGGTAGCAGCTGTATCAGCTGGTGCGAAAATAAGTGTTGAGACCCTTACCTCCTGGTTCGGTGGCTGAGTGTAACCGTGTGTATCCCGGGTCACAAGAATAGTATCCTGGATTCGTCTTGTTCACCAGCACTTGGGTAAACAACCGAACAAGCTTTCGGGAGGGGGGTGGAACAGGAAGCAAGAACAGTTTCGCAAACTCGTCGACGCGCGAAAAAGCAGAGAGTGCGCGAACCCGATGCGACGAGCCGTGCAAGTTTCAGCGGCAGCGACTCGTGCGAATTTCGGCGACACTGGACGATTGTTCGATCGGTCGTGATAGAGGAGGTCGGTCAGGGCCGACGTGGCTGACGCGCGCGAGATGAGAAGATCCCTCTCTCTCTCTTCCTTTCTTTCTTTATTTCTCTCTCCCTCTCTCTCTCTCTTTCTCTCTGTCTCTCTCGCTCTCGCTCTCTTTCCCCGGTAAGATCGAACCCGACGAAAGATACAATCTATCTTAGCCTGAGGCCGAGTTAGGACTGTGGACTCTGACAAGCCGCGAGTGAGAGAACGTAGTCAGCGGGCAAGCCTACCAACTCTCCGCTCCGCTCGGCCCCACCATGATTTTTCGCGATGCACACTTGGTAGCGATAGGTGTGCGCGATCTGTCTCGCGGACGGGGAACCGGTAAAATCGTTCCGGGGAACATCAGCCTACCCGGTTCTGTCTTCGAGGGAGGGAGGACGCACCGTAAGCACTGTTGAAATCATCCGATTTCCCCGAATTTCTTGTGATTAGTAAATTAGTTGAGCGCCGGAGTGCACAGTGAGGTATTTGACCCGAAAAGTCGGAAAAAGTCGATTTCAAAATTTTCCGTAGGTCGTACAATTTTTGTTGTCTGACGTAGTTAAAGGTTTGAAGAATAAAATTTCAATATTGTTTTTTTTTTCTGGTACAACAGTCTCCGAAACAGCGTTCATTCATTAGCGATTTTTAAGTGTTTTAAGGAAATTGTGTAAATTTTGTGTTTAAGTTACTGTAGTGTTTAAACTAAATTCGCATAATTGTTCATTTTTTAATAATCGGGTCAAGATAATATTTATCTACGTTTCTTATATAAAAGAAATAATAGACCAAGCTTGCCTAAACATATGTCATTTAAACGACGGTAACGATAGTATTCTAATCGAGTTGAATTATTCATATACGTATCAGGGGAATTAGCAACAAATAATTGATCACCAAAGGAGTACAAAAATTGAAGAGCATAAATCCAGCCTGAAATTAGTGATACTTAAGATAACGTTTAGTTAGATGGCCGTGAAGGAATAGCACGACCATAAGTCGTTGAACACCAACCGGAAATCTGAAGAATGTGATACCGGAAACTCGGTACTGGTTCTCTAATATGGAACGATTACGTTAAAATAAAACTTGTGTAATTACGTATCATTTCACGACAGATTTCATATAATTCTCCAATATTAGCCTGTAATCTAGTGTCAAAGTATAGCGATTGCTTTCTTTAGTCTGTAAAGCATTTTACATAATGTTTTTAGATATTGTCACTATTATAACTAATATGAAAAACCTCTACCCAATTTTCTTTTCCATCAATATACGAGAATAATTATAGTTATTATAACTAATTGTTTACATTGTAGGCGGAACATATTGACAGTTTATTGCCTTAAACAATTAATCAATTGGTCTGTTAAACTCGAATGTGTGTGTTCGTAAAACATTAAATAATTTATGAATAATAATAATTTCATTTCGATTGCTAGATGTACACGACACGAAATTAGCATAAAATTAGATTCGGGATTACTACAGTACTGAATATGTCAAGATCTTTTTGTATCCTAATTAATAAGTAGACTTTTTCTCTTAATATGTTTAATAATAAAAAAGTATATTTAAATTCTTATAATTTGACTTTACAATTCTAAATTACACCTATTAATTTTTGTTATAAACGTATAAAATCCGCTGTCTGTTAACAAGTAGCTACACCGAAGACTGTCACTCGCATTTTTATTGTCGCAGCAAAGAGAAACGTGATCATGCGAATCGGACAGCGTGAAATTGATTAATGATAAACTTATTCTCTACAATAAACACACCACTAATCATAAAGCGTTAGCACGTGGTTGCGACTAATCATTCGCAATAATTCCGTCCAATGATTACCTAGGACTCCGCGTTTAATCATTCACTTAGCGACCCACGCTATTCTCGAGATCGATGTTGCATAAGCTGAAATCAGAGTGATAATACATACTTGCAATCCTTCGAACATTTCACTTCAATCTATTCGGAAAGCTACGAAATTACGACAATCTATTTTAATGACATAGTTTGAGAAAGTAATTTTATAAAAATTGTTATTTTTGGGAAAAATATACAGATTTGCCTTCACACAAATATTCGGTAACTAAACAATTTTGATTCTCTTTCGAACTTTGCAGATCACTGATACCGATCAACGGTAGAATGACGGTAATTTTTTTTAACTTTTTAGTTTCTTGAGGCTGAATAAGTCACTTTAAGATCACTTAGCAAATTTTAATCAGAATAAAAAGAAGAACAATTCGCTAGAAACAATGAATGTTATGAAATTATTATTTTAACAATTTCTGGTGTACACCACAAGTCTGAGATCCACTCAAGAATCAAAGAAACAAATAATAAAACGGAGAATAAAATATTAATCTAATTCATAAAATTATTTGACAGATAAAATAATAAACTCTAAATAATATTGTAAAACGAGACGATCGCTTCTAGAATCAGCTTGGAGGGATGGACGCAAGCAAGACATAATAATTTTAAGACGACTCGATACAGTTTTATTCGCAGTCGTCCGAACTGATGACGTTTAATATTATCGATTATCACTTATTCGCGTCTTCGTTATCCATGGATGCAGCAAGGAGAATACTCCGAGGTGACTGCGAGAGTCGATGACTTATTGTTAGTCATATCGACCGACACATGTCGTATATTTTCTGACCCAGAAAGAGATTCTTGCGAACGGAGAAGGAGAGCCGAGAGACAAGTAGCGAATCGAGCAGTACTAAACGACTGACGCGTCCATTGCCTCGCTGTAAGTACGCGGCCATAGCAAATCTACGATTAGGGCTATACTGCAAGTCAAATATCGTTACGTGGTCAGGAATAGTGATCGACTCCTTTCCAAGCAGCTCTCACTTTGAATTGTTAAAGCTGGATCCGCAACGGTACCAAAACGGCACGATGGTCCACAACCATTGTTGGGCAAACGTTATTCAGAGTAACCGATAAATTAAATTATTCATTATTCACGAATAACAAATGAATTGTACAGGGTGTACAGAAATTATATGTCGATTCTACATCCTCGGTTCGGTAGAAATTCATCTAAGGAAGGTGCCACAATATTAACTTTCACCTTGAATTTCAAAGTCAGAAGGTCAACAATTTTTTTTTTAATTTCATCGTATTCTATTCATCGCAAGGATAAAAAGTGCGAAAGGAACCATCGGTCAAACCTCAGGTGAAGTTTTTTCATTATCAAACTGGTTTTATTTATATTTTCATTTTCAATTTCGTGAAATATATCGAAAATATAATATAAATAAATTCATGATGAGTAGAACATGACGTGATGAGTAGAATAAGACACAACAAGAGAAGTTGTTGACCTTTCGACCTTGACGTTTTACTTTACACCTTGTACTTAGTCGTTATGATTTTATTCGTCACATAAAGTTGTCGAAAAAAGAATAATATCTATGCATTGTATATTCTGTTATAAGAATACAATTCTATACGTAAACACATAGGAAATAAAAATGATTAACTTATGTTTCTATCGTTTGCAACTTATGTAACCAACTGTTTAAATAGTTCTCGTTAATATGTCTAATCTTTATTAGAGATTATAGATAGCAAATAATTAAATATTTACACTGGTCGCAAGAAGTTTGTTGGCTAACTGCTATTTACTTTTGTTGTTTTTTACTAAGAATTTTTGTTGTCTTTTACTTAGTGTCTAATGAAAATTTAGTTGCACAAGTGTAAAAGCGATTATTACAGGAAAAATGTCCGAGTTCATAGTAGACAGGCTTTTTATGTCTCTTTGTGAAAAGCGGGGTCAAGCGAAAAACTCCATCCTTTGAATAATTATGAGCGGCATTCTCCGTAGCCTAAAAAAAGAGGCCGCGATAGTATTTAACAATGCACCGTAAAATGTATAATTTATGAGTAAATAAGATGGTATAAAGATGAGGTTGACCCTAACTGTATTTACATCTCACCTAATGATGCGCGCTCAAGATTGTAAACATTCAGTGATTTGCATTGAGACTAATACTGCAGCGAACAAGCATGATTACAGAGACAATATCATGCTAATGATCTTTACTCGTGATTAAAATCTATAGACTTTTAATAAGCACTCTAAATGGACCATTCTTTTTTATTTCTTAATGTTTTAAACCATTGTTTTATTTAGCAAATACATACCGTTTAGAAATTCCTCGGAAATAATAATAATAAGAACTTAAACACTCTCTGAAGTTTCAAAGGTCATCTCGCGCGCGTACAGTCTTTAAAAAAATATAATTAGATCAGAAATATCGATTTTCTACCTACTACTGTAGGTTAATAAAGAAAATTGCTGTTTTTCACTATTTTTACATCATTTTATGCCTGCAGTTTTTGTCCACGTCGTGTAGTGAATTAATTGTGTTCTCTAAATCCTAAAAAAAAACAATCCCAGTCGTATGGTCCAATATTAAAAAAGTAATCGTATTCATACGAGTGTCCGAATATTAATAAGATTCACCGTATGTTGGTTTCACGAACGGTCGACTATCGCGTCGACCTTTAATTATTTCGTAATCGGTGTGGCGAAACGATGATACCGATAAACCGTATCAATGCTGTGAGAAGAGGTAGTGTGGAGCAAATAAAGGCGAGCAACATACATATCGCGTGTTGCTGCTTTAGGTAACACGCGTGAATACGCGTGTGGACGCGATTAAGGCCAACGTTGAATGTCCACCGTCCTTATACGTAAGGTTTCTTTTATACGAAACTGAAGTTCAAACTGGAACGCATGCCCACTGCTTGCGGCAGTTGTAATCGCAGAATTCTCATTAGTTACGGATCACCGATGGTAAATCTGCGTCTCCCGAGTGAATACTTACATACATACATTGGCTATATCGTTTTCCATTGCAACCTTGGTATGCGTGGCAAGCAGCGGCACAGGTGTTAGCGTGATATAACATCGTTTCCTTCGGCGATCAGGCCTACGTTTGACTTACGAAATGGTTAATTAAGTTCTAATGTGAAGAAATCAGTCGCCATCACCGACCGTGTGCACCGATACCCATTATTCATTAATAGCTTCTATTAGTCATCAGCCAGACCCATAACATCCTGTACATTTTCGCTGGGAAACACATGCATCGTATCTGGTGTACGTAGTAATCCATGACTTTCGCAATTACTCAATATTATATCTAGACTAAGGATCTTTATAGATAAAAATTGTTTGCATCGATTGCAACACTTGGGAGCCAAACTGAAAATGTCTCACTTCGGTGATTTTATTGCAAGAAATGCATTGATATTAAATTCTCTGAATCTTTCCACTGTTTGAAATTACCTATTTTTGCTATATACGGTAAAGCCTTAATTTAAGGAAAACCCTCGGATCCGTGGTTTTACCGTTTTTCTGTGATCTTGCCGACAGCGTCAAACGTAGAAAAGAACAGCGCGTGTAAACACGCCACTACATACCGTCAATTAAATCACAAATAAGTTGGAAAAAGTCGCATCAAAAAATAATGAAAAATAAATAAGTTTTGTAATTAAATTAGTAGACGTTCATAAAATCATCCAGTTTTACCTTAAGCTGTCTCGTATAATTTCCCATAAAAAAGGTATGTCTATATTCTTTTATATTAATAACAGAAAAACAGAATTTTATTTCAGATTAAAAGAACTTTGACTTGACATATATATATAGCAGGCAAAAAACTATGCTAAACATTAACGATATTTCCGCCAGTTACCAACAATTGTACAGAAGTCGAAGTCGAGTCGGTTCGGGAACCCGAATTTCTATGACGTCCCAATCTCCGAAAAATACAAATTTTCGGGTTCCCGACCCGAACTCGAATTTCCGGGTACCCGTCCACCCCTAGCAGATAATTTCAGACAAACCGATTTGTAAGTCCTCGAATCGTTCCTAGATATTTCCAGAAACTGCATTTTTCTATATAAGTCTGAATGGATACAACCCCCCCTATCAAGAAATAAATAAGTGTCCTTGCATAAGACAATTGAAACCAAGAAACAGAAAATTTCATAGCGCAGAGCGTGATACGTGTCAACCACTAAAGGAACGGAAATCACCATTTGCGCATCGCAGTGCAACAAGGAAATCGTTGTGTGCACACCTTTACCGAGTGTCTTAGAGAGAGGAGCCACTTAGGTAGAGCCGCAGTAACTCTATAACATAAGCGTGCCAGTTGGTGGCAAATTTGCGGATGCGTGCAATTGGCATTGCATATGCCCTGGTCGTATACCTATACGTTGGCAATGGCAAACCAGCTGTCCAATCGGCAGCTATGAAGCAGTTAACTTAATATAGGTGCACTCAGAATGTGTGCCATCGACGACCTCGAGGGCTTCCCTAGGTCAGTGCTAATTCCCCAGAACCGGCCGCTTCTTCCGAATTTCCGGTTGACCTTGAAGACACGCACAGCATCGATCGCGCGTCGTCCATTATCCTGCCGATCCCTGGTAGCAGTTTTGCTCCTAAGCTATCCTTGAATCCGTGATTCCTTAACGATGAAGGTCAGCATCCTTTTGAATGATTTTCCAGTGATTAATTGTTATGTTATTCCAAAAAAATCTACTCAAGCCTGAATAGTTACGTCCCGGCCAATCGCCCTCTAACAATTATCAGAATTTATACAGATTATCACGCAGTGTTGAGAAGGAAGTAGTATTACTTTTTTAATACATTACTTACCGGAAATCTATGCATATTATGATTCTCAGTGACTATACACAGTGTTCCGAAAAGTCATTTGAAGTGACTTTTTCCTTTGCGAGAAAATGTTCTCCGCGGCCTTGTTAAGTAGTTGTTAACGAAAAACACCGACCAATCACAGCACGGCTTCTGCGGACAAAGTCCGGCTCGGCCAATGCCATGATTGGCCAGTGTTTATCATCAATAACTCCGTAACGAAGTCGCAGAGAACATTTCCATAAAGGAAGAAGTTATATCAAATGGGACTTGGGACTCACCTTTTCCAATATCAATTATATAAATAGTCGCCGGAAAGTACTGTGTTAAATGTATGCGTCAGATGTGAATAAATAAAAGCAATTTATAGTGAACGATTGTAATTCTCTACGTTGCTAACAAATGAAAAGAGTTTCATTCAATGATTAACCAACGTCAGGATTACCTGTTAAGACGGTATATCTTCTCATTCCTTCAATCCGGAATGATTATCAGTTAAAATATCGCACCGCTGACAGTGATATTTGCATAGAGAATAAATTGCATGAAGCGGAATTTCTAGGTTTCCTCAGAATTCAGGATACTGTAACGTGCGAGTGTCAGCGGTCGGCTACGCCTTCGAATAGCAGCACATGCTTTATTACGAAAATGATTTCGCCGAGTTCAGCAATCCGGTGTGATCGTCAATTTTCACTTTCACTTTAATATTTCTTCAGCACAAGTAATTCGCAATGCACGGCCCAGGAATGTGATAATGGTACACGTAATCTCGCAAGGCACCGATATTATCGAGCACACCGCGTTTTTCATTAAATAACTACGTGTGTATGTATGTATAACGTCTCTGGAAAGCATGTCCGCCTCGATACATAAAAATCCGCTTTATCTGCTCCGAATAATATTTCGCGCATATTTGCGTGACACCGTAATTGTCCTTGATAGCGTCGGTGCAACGGCGCCGGCTCGTTATAAATTATTTCCGTGACCGCTGGACAATTTCTCTTTTTAAACAAATTCTCTATGTGAAATCGATTTTTCTTTCGAATCGATCATTCAAATTACAAAACCTTGCTGAATCTGAGCACACTGAGCATTTTGCTCTGGAGCGAGGAAATGTAACATAATTAGACTGCGGATTTTGAGAAATTATGACATTATAATTTCATTATAAATGTTTTTTTTATTCATTCATTTAAAGCCTACTGTTACGATATATTACAGCACCAAAAAATAAGTCGAAAAGAAGGAATAACTTTTTTTTATTTGACGCCTCGTTTTCGAGAAAACCGATTTCGGGAATGCAGCAAATTTACCTGCTATTGATAGGAATCGTCTGATCATGACCAAACGATTCTACTTCCCGTGTATACTGAAGCACGCGAATCCTTAGTCTATTTTCTCGAAAACGAGGCGTCAAACTGGAAAATGTTATTTCTTTTTTTCGACTTATTTTTGCATGTAGAATCATTCCCTGCCCGGTTGTATCAACATGGTATTATTCGTACATGCATACTGTGTGATCAAAATTAAACTTGTTTATTACGTTCATTTCATAAAAGAAACATAAATTATAGAAAGACAAAGGACAAAATTACTCCAGAAAAAAAGTAACACTTTAGTAGGATAGACCTAAAACAAGAACATTCTTCCTGTGGAACATTCTTGCCTGTGAATACGAGAGAAACGGAAGAAATACGTATAAAAATTAAAGATATTAATCGAGTAATGTACACATTGAGTAATTTGCATTATATTGTATTTACTTCAATTACATTTTATTTCAATTATATTTTATTTCAATCATATTGTATTACACTCATGATTCGCGTAATTAGCAATTAAATGAAGTGAAAGGTTTGAATTATATAATGTAATTACAATGTGATTCAAATACTGTGTATATAAAATGCAATGTAATTCAATTACAATGTATTTGAATAAGCACAACTCTGCCCTTACTCCTAATCTCCCCAACCACCCCCTCCAGTTCACGAATGGTTGGTGGGGAAGACCCAGAAGTGGGGGTAGAAGTCGTCTGCGACTTGCGCGAGACGCAAAAGTTGTCCTCTCTCTGCTGTAGCTAAATCCCCAACCAGGCTATG
Source organism: Lasioglossum malachurum (assembly GCA_028455605.1). Lineage (NCBI taxonomy): Eukaryota > Metazoa > Arthropoda > Insecta > Hymenoptera > Halictidae > Lasioglossum > Lasioglossum malachurum. The sequence continues at coordinate 23,458,159 of CM052315.1, forward strand.
ATATTCAGAATCGTAAGATCAACAGAAGATAAATGCACTATTTTTTCATCGATTCTCATTACATGCTAATAGAAGCGTTTTTCGTCTTTAATTTATTTAAATTGGAACGAGACACAGCAGACGAATAAATTACGTACAGGAACTAAATACAGCGTAATGCCGATTATGACCGATCAAATTGATTACGTGTGATTCTGAGATTATCAAACGTCCACCTTTTTATGTTATGTAATATATTTACAGTTTACTGTTGCAAGGGAGTTGTAATTACATCTCTCCTCTATAAAGATATACAAAATGAGTTGATATTGAGCATCCATATGTGATAAAATATTTCGGCATAGTAAACGAACACTTCGCAAAGCAACAATAAATTCATTTGTAAATGCTGAAACTGTGATATTGCGTCATATTATACATTAGAGAGAATGTAAATACATACTGTAATTAAAAGAAAGTGTACTACATTTTTCCAAAAGTTTATCAGTTTCTGTAAATTTACTTTTGCGAATTTCAGTCATCTCTGTCTATTCTTATCAATGTTGAATGATATTTCCAGGTCAATGACTGAGCATGATTCATGTCTCATTGTTTGAGCACTAATATTGTCCCTAGATAAAGAGATAATTAAACTGACAATTTTCTATGGCTCATAAACGTTACAAAATCGATAAAGATTCAGTAAAGATATATTTTTAGGAGTATCTGAAGTAGAACAAGTTATATATTATTATTATTGTTGTTGCTTTATTTCAGCCTTACAGCTAAAGAATGTGACTTGGTTTCTACAATATCCTAACTTTACAGATCTATCTTATTTACTTTTTTTCAACATACTTTCAATTGTCTGTCTGACTCATTCCTACTCTGACCTACTCTATTCTTAATCTAATTATTGCACTATAAGTTATTTCTTTTAAGTATGAACTTATAGAGAGCATGTTTCGAAAAACAAAATCTGATTGATCAAACATGAAAATAAAAAAAATGAGGAAATATATTAATTATAATTATTACTATATAAATGTGGTTGTGGTCCGTGAATCAAAATAAAGTAAAACTCATAATTTACAAAATGGCGGCATTTCGAACTCAAAATTTCTTGAGAATCGTAAATGGTAGTGTTGAAATATATTTTTTGAGATCGACACTGTAAATGGTTAACGTATATTTCACAACTTTTCCTAGAATCGCGTCTAATTACTGCCAGTAAGCCAGTACCGTTATTGATACGAATGAAATTTTATACGGCGCAGCATTCCACCAACAGGAATTACGCAGTTCAATTACGGACACGCACGCCGTTTCTGCGGGGACGTTTCACGGCAAATGGTCTAATTACGTGATTGCAGAGTGAAAATCGGCCCGGACCGAATCACGTCAGGGGTTAATGCCTTGATTAAATTTTATCGGCGGGGTTTCTCGTTTTTGTTGACGCGCGGCATCATTCAAGACCAACAGATACGAACCTGGTCTATAAATCTCCTGTTGGTGGCGTTGACTGACAAGTCGGTTCAAAGGTAATTGGATAATTCCGAACTCCTTATGAATTATTCACGAAACCGAAGCAAAATTTTCAAATAGATCGAAGCATAGACGACAATCGACCGACTATTTCTGCACGAACAACGAAATTATTACGGAAATCTTATGACAAGCATCAAACAATTATGTTGGAAATTGGAAACAACTATTAAATATTTTATACAGATCCCCTGATCTGAATGACACAGGTTGAAACAATTATGAGAAATTCGCATGACACGCGCGCGTAAAAGAAAATAAATTGGTACAAGATTGGCGGAAAGCAGGAACACAGATTCGAGAAAACAAGGAAGAACATTCTCCCGTCGAGTTTTCTTTGGGAAACCCGTGAAGGTAGACGACGCAACGGCGGCAATTTGTCTGTGTCTAGGCGACTTTCTATGGTACTTGCGTTTCCACATTTTTATCATTCACGTGGGCACACATGTATGAATAAATCAGTACGCAGTATGCAAATTCTGACCGTAACGCGGGGACTGTATGCGTGAACTTAGGGGTGTCGGAAGTATTTGCTATAGGAAACAGTTATCCCGAGGGACGAAGTTATGGCCTATTAACGTCCAAACATCAGAATGATGTCGAGAATTTAAATGTAAATCAAAAATGTATCCGCTGAAACGCGTCTGTCCAATTACCGACAACATTTTTTATTATAAGTTTACCCAATCTCGTTACGTGTACCAATACATTCATTTAAGTATTTCGAATTATAGTTCGTCAAAGAATAATAGATGTGGCAGAAATGTTTTTTATCATTGATTGCACTTGTGCTTGAAATTAAGTGTTACAACTTCATAAAAAGTAAAAATTTGCATCAACGTAGATACATTGTCATTATACACCTTCTGCATATTTATACCATCCAGTCATCGAAGGACACTTGTAGAATCGTACTGTTCTCGTTGATACATATTTCGATGTCATGCTTCAAAATAAAACCAGAACTTCATACTGCACATACAATCCAGCCAGCAAACTCTGTTCAAGCAGATTAAGGGGGTAGACTCATTTTTTTTCGAGGATTTCAAGGGTGCATGCAATTTTCAGTAGTCAAGTATTTGGCGTAAAATTTTGCGGCAAATTTATACCAAAGCAAGAGCAGATTGCTTACTGGAAAGTTAGAAATGTTTCACTGCTCTCTCGAATATTACATAATATACGAAGATTGTTTTATTACACTATTACAGAGCTGGAAATTAAAATTCCTTTTATCAACAGAACAGAGGAAACCCGCGGCTCTAATTTGTTCAACGACCTAACACATTCGCGAGAACCATTTTTATTTCCACACTAACCCGTGGATTTCCATAACAAAAGAAGTTTTCTGCGCGCTTCTCGCCAGAGGAAATACGTCTTTCAAGAACAATATCTCAAGGACTTCGACTTTCGCTTAACTCGTTTAACGTGACACATTTTATCGTATTGGTGCGACTGAAAATTTGAAAGTCGCTTTTGCCATCTCGCAGCGCTTGAGTAGTCTGTCTAGTTCGGTTGTTCAAAGGTGTTTGCATCACTATTAGTCAGCGTTTTTCCCCATTACATAGTATGTGTACAGAGAACATGAGAGAGGAAAACATTCTCCACACACTATACATAAATATTTAACAATGGAATCTAGAGAAAATCCTCAATATTCCAACCAGAACATTCTATTTATCTCATATATTGTCGATAAAGCGGATTTTTATATCAAATAAAAATGTTCTGCCTCAATTACAATAACTGGAAATTAAATAAAAACATGTTGGTTTAATCAGTTAGAATTTAATCATTTTCACTGCTTTATACTTCACCTACTCGTTTTTGCTATAAAATGCATTTTTTTGTTAACTTCTCAGCATTTTTGAAACGAAAAGCTACATAGCAAAGAGTATGTGTGAAGATGATTACCACAAATGTTGTCCATTAGCAGACGGAAACGAATGATAAATGTTACTCTGCGGTATTATACTTTTAAATGCAGGTTTCTTTCGAAGAATATTTCATTTCTTTATGGTATATACACAGTAAACAGAATACGACGAGATGTTCAAGTTCATTTCTTTCATTCCTGATGTCGTCGTGTAGCTTAAAAAATTGAAAGTTGGTATTAGTGTAAAATGTTAATGCAACCGACAGCGTTATGAGGGGAAAAATAATGGCGTGTTCCATTTTTTAGTCACAGCAGCAATTATCACTTACGACTTACGAGGAAAAACACATTTTCTACCCGGTACGGTTAGTGTTAAAGGAATTATTACTAAAGAAATAAAGGAAGAACCAAATACATATAATTTTTCTTTCTTTGATGTCGAGTCGCACTCGACAAAGGAGTGCAAAGGATTAAGAATAAGGAAAGCTAGATTCTTCCATACGGTCTATTAATTAGCTGGCTGCAACATTAAAAAATCGATATCTGCAGATCGATCGACGAGGATCCGGTCAGAAGAAGGTAGAGCGGTGAGAGAAGTCTTAATGTGGCGACACTGTGGTCCAGGTCGATCGTTAAATGTATAGGTACCGATAATTAAACGACGACAATTGGTAATTGGCGATGTCGACTAATGTCGACTCAACTACTTGCAAGTATTATGCCAGCCCGATAGAACGATCCACGCGAAGGTATTACGTTACGCCTACGCAATAAACGGCGTTAACGCGAGAATGTTAAGAGCTAATGGACCAACTTCCCGGACACGACGAATTTGAACAGCCGCAGAGAACGAATCCTCTGGCAATGACATTGCCGTCTGTCACGCTCGAGCGTCGTTGACAGTCGCTAACAATTTCTCGGTTTTATCTCGTTATGTTAGCTATTTCAATTATTTAAACGGCCACGTCTACGCGTAGTCATTCGGCGCCGACGAAGAAGCGCGCTCCAAACGTGACAACCGACGCCACAGTGGGGTACTTGGCCCAAAAAGTCGAAAAAAAGGGGATTTCAAAATTTTGCGTCGTAAGACGTAAAATATTAACTAATAATGTTAACCAAATTGCGTCTTTAAAGTAAAATCTAAACGACACTAATATGTACCGAGATTGTTCGGATAATCGAGGTTCCATTGCATCGTGATTTGAACAGGTAAATAAAAATAAAACGGTGCTCACAATGCTCCCATAAAAACCGATTGAGACAAACGCACTTGTGCCCCGTGAAAAGAATGAAGTCTGTGGCCTGTTTCTGCACGTTACAACGTGTGAACTTCGGGAGATGAGTCAATTCGTCGCTTGTACTCGCCTTCCGATGGTTTCTCGCTTCTTTATGTATTTACCGAAACGTTTCTGTCTTTCAATGCCTCGTTTTGTTTGCGCTAGCTGAAGCGGCGTTTTACTCACGTTTATTACGCAGGCTGAGAGTGAAGTGCAGAATAGCTTGAAAAATCTGAAACCAATTTTGTTGGTGGACTCACTGGATCCTTGTGTCTTGAAGGTTCGCAGCTGCTTGGTTTAGTTACTCCAAGGTCGCTCAACTAACGCACAGACTATGTATGTATATGCATATGTGCGCGTGTAGAATTTTTTTATGGTCACGATTTTACGTCTTCTTAACATGCAATCGAAATAATCGTGGACGTTATCGTGTAAGAAATATGCACTTCGCCTTCCAACATCAATCATAGGTTAATTTGTGGTTAGCGCGTGGAGAAGAAGCTTTGCAAGAACAATTAAATGCAGAGACACTGTCTCATTTGCATGGTAAATAACGAATCCGAGCTTCTACGAACGTTAAACAAGGCTTTAACTTTTGCCGGAATTCAACATTTAATCACAATTGATAAACAATTAATTACAACAAGAGTTGCAGGGTGTGGAGTGCACAAGAGATATCGGTAAAAAGAATTTCGAAAACATATTCTTTTTTACCATATTTAGAGGACATCGAGTCGAATTTCAAACACATATTACATACATGATATTTTTACTAACTTATTTTCACACGATTTTTACTCGAACCTAATATTTTTACTCGATTTACAGTAGTGGAAATGTGAAATATTTAGCTTTCCGCCGTATTCAACTTTAAGGCAGTGTAAACATTATTTGAAAACTCGTTTTTGTCAGACGGCTGCAAATGCGTGAAAAGTCGGTTTCAGACGGAATGAGACGGAACACCCTTTCGTTTTTTAAACAATTGACTCTTCCAACGTCTAGAACATTAATTCTCTTTAGTTCTTATATTCTTTATTTAATCTCACTAGTAGCTGAAAATGTGTTTTATAGAAAAACTACACGTTCTGAAAATATTTTTCATGATTTCAAGATAAGTATTACTCTCAACAATAAATTACGAATCAAAAATTGCAGCCGATGTTAAGAAAGAGTAGAATAGCATGAACATAAATATTCGCGATAATTTCGACGTTGTTACAACTTCAAAACGAGACACGCCGTTCGCAAATCGCTAATTGCAAAGACCTGGAGCTGAGAAACTTTCTCGTAACTTTAAAGTATAACACGAAGATGTAATCTCCTTGGAGTCGTAAATAAATCACCGACGCGCTAGCTAGTATTCCACGAACATCGAACGCATTCTCGTCGCTTCCTGTTTTTATGCATTACAATGATTGACCTTTTGTCCAACAAAAAATGTAATGATCACAAACGGGTTTATAGGATGTTCCACGAACAGGCAGCAGCAGAGAGTTCAATTAGCATTCGCTCCTTTTCTAAATTGTTCTGTGATCGTGTTTCGTCGTTCAAGCAGCAAGAAAGAAAATCATCATGCTATTTGAAATAAAAAATAGTAAATAGTTTATTTTATTTTTAAAGCATACCTATAATCATGCAAATAAATTATTTTATTTATAAGAAAAAGTTTTTGAAATACACTATTTAAAAATAGTTAAAAATACGTTTTGTAGACCTGTTTACATTATATGCATTGTGAAAGTTTCATCGAAATTATTGCAGTTAAAGATCGAAAATCGTGTCGATGAAATTTTCAGAATATGTTTAATTTATACTGATCCACATAAAAAGTTGCAAAATACAGCTTTTAGAAAAATTTCCTTCCACGTTGTGTAGCAAACCAACTATTTTCACTTCACAAAAAAGTTCAAATTGTAAGGTCCAATATTAAAAAAGTTATCGTGCTTTTAAGAATGTCCAAATATTAGTGGGAGTCACTGTACTTCAAGATATTCTCCACTTTTTCCACTTTCAGCAACGAACCTCTAATGAAAACGGAAGAGGAGACATTTTTAATTTTGTTCTAATTAGGTTTAATGTAATTTTATTTACATCGTAAATTGCTAACGTTTCCATCGAACTTAGGACAAGAAATTTTGTATTGTATTGGCTTCATGATCTTACCCACTGTCGACATTGAACTTCTAATAAAAATGAAAGAGGAGACATTGCATATTGCATTAAGATGATTCGACGAGACGATTTATTCTTACAGTGGTAAGTTGACCGATCATCTGGACTTAAATCGCGACCGCAACGTGCAGCGTTGCAATGAACGCATTGAACACAGTATACGATTACAGGAAATGAATAATTCGGCCTAGTTTGGAAGGATACTGATAGACCAGGTAACTTTGAAAAGAATCGGTAAAGACAGTTGATTTGAATTCGATCTGCTACTAAGCAGAGCTCTCGGTAACACTTGTCATATCGGATTAAGCTTCAAAAGCGTGCACGTTCGTGGTCATTGAGAGCATTAGAATTAGCTAGATACATTTTCATTTATAGATCGAAGTATGTAATTGAACGTAAAACAAAATAAAAATACGATATGCAATCGATCAATCATGTACTTCTGTTTCTTCAATACACAGCAAGCGGTTTCTTTGAAATCGGAACGGCTGTTCAGTGCCTTCAATTCTACTTTTTTCATCATCGAGAAGGTATTCGTGACCGCAGCACAAATATGAACGGTGTTATCTGATAAGCCGCACTGAGATACCCTGTACAAATTAGATAAAATTTGTTCTTACTCGTCACAGATATTTAGCCATTTCACGTCAAATCGGATAGAATGTCCCCACCTTTTCCTGCATCAACTTTACCATGAAACAGAACCTACTTACACCAATTTTAGCATGGAACAGAACCCACTTTATTTTTGTGATTTATGGCATGCCTTACGTGCAGTGATGAGATATTGCGCAAGATTTCTCGCACATGCGCGGCGATTTTGCCTAAGTAAAGTAAAATTCTCGATAAAGTGGGGTACCTTGAACACCCGTAAAAATTCAGGGAACCATATTGATTATTTTGAACACCGACGAGATACTGTTTCTCGTCGGTGTCTTGAATAGTTACATTCTGCACCGAACGTATGTTTTTGTGTTGATTTTGAAGGTCTAAAATATTAAAAGCAAAATTAAAGAACTGGGCAATCCGTATTATCCACTATTCGTAAGAACTTCTAGTATCTTTCAAGTAGTGGATAATATCGAGCTAATAGCAGCATACTTTGAATTTTCGTTAATGTTGTATAGAATAAGTATTGTATTCAATAAAATTAATTTTAATAAAATCAAAATTAATTTTAACGGAAATTAAATAAAATGGATTTCTATCCCACGACACAAATTCAAATACAATTTATCGTTACGACACAAATGTATTTGATAGATAGAAGATAGAAATGCCCGTGCTTGTGGTGCCACCTAGCGGCACCGCTCGGTACCAACACCATAGGTGGTGTTGTCGGTACGCGGCGTGCGACCGTTATTACATTCAAAGATGGCAGGCACTCTTACCCGGCAAAAACATTTGAAATTGGCCAACTCTAAACAACACATCATTTTTTAATCACTGGTTTCCTAGGATTGAAACTTGAATTTTTGGCATAAGAACAAAGTAAATGCGAATTAATAGAAAATTAATAATTCAACACGGAAGTAAATGCGAGTTAATAGAAAATTAATAATTCAAGTTTAATATTTATTATATTATATATATTCATTGAAGAAAGATGTTGGATAATAGAGTTCAATTTGAAAAATAATTTGTACTCACGCTCACGTCCTCTCCTGCTTGAAGAAATCACGAGAAGCTGCGTCTCGATCTCGATTGTCGAATATCGATCTCAGCTACAATACTGTCGTTGGAACAAATCTGTAACAGAAAGAAGATATTCATTAATTTCAATTGACAAGCAGTCAGAGACTGAGTCAGAATTAACACGAAATAAATAATTCAAGTTGAATAAAAAATCAAAATGAATTTGAATCAAAATTAAATGAACTTAACTTCTATACCACGAAACAAATTGAAATAGCACTGTTCGTCACAACACAACAGTAAATTATCGCGAGGAACGATTCGAGAATAAACTTAAATCTTTTTACCTACGGAAACCAGAAATTTTTGCCTCTTTCTTATGTAATCCTGTAGATTTTGGCGAGAAAATACCAAAAATCTACGCTTCACAATCCACGCTCACGTCCACTCCTGCTTGAAGAAAGGGCGCCATGACGCTAAGTGACGCTTTCGATTATCGAAAGCATCGAGTAGTATCGATCTGGGCTCTGAATATGGTTTTCCGGTCGATGGATTATTTTCCCGCGGAATCTGTAACAGAAGGCAAACAATTGACAAACAGTCAGAAACTAAATCAGAATTAATAATAAATAAACAATTCAATGTGAATATAAAAACGAAATCAACTTGAACGAAAATTAAACAAACTTGATTTCGATCGCACGACACGAATTCAAATGCAATTCATCGTCACGATACAAGAGTAAATTATCGCGACTAATGATAAATCGATAAATCCTTTATAATCCCTATGGAAGTTTCATGTTAGGGAATTTTTTGTCAAGGACCTAGTAAGTTTTTCGAACAGTTGTTTCAGTGTCACATCCATTTATAGCGGTGCTGCTTATGGCGCAAATATTCAAAATTCGATTTCTGTCTACACTGCGCAGCAATGACTTTGTTACATTAAAAAGAACATTACGATATTCTGTAATTTGTCTAATCCTTTACTGTTTCATATATCACCCAACGAATTTCTTCATAAATGCATAAAGATCCGCGATCTACTTACAACGTACTTACGATTGTTATATTTTTGTATTTCGTATCGACATTCTCGGATCGTTTATGTATTAACTTACTTATTTAACTGCTGACGCTTCGGACACCACACTTTTATTATTGTTAATCTAAACGGATTATTTTATCTTCACCTTAAAAAAGAATGGGATTTGAGTTTAGCGGCTTATAAATACGTCGATAAGGCTGTACCGTTCACGTGACCCGAACGTATCCGATGATGCACGAAACTACATAGCGACTACAGCGCATACACCTAAACGAATGCCGGTTATATTACCGTTTTCTGCCCTTCAAATGACACTATTTCTGTGGTAATAGCAGCGTGTGGTTCGTTTTTCACGTAAGTATATCACGATTTTTCGGCTTCGCTCCAATTGACCTTATTTTAATGTTAATTTCGGAGTGCGTACACTTTTCACCGGTTCTATGTGATTCGTTTTACCAAATCAATGAGTTTATTAATCGCTTCGCTTATCGGCTCGATCTCCATTGAGAACAAAGCAGGAACGATGCTGCATTCCGGTATTATATTTGAAATTACATAGTATACGTATGTAAGTACGTTGTATCAGTACCGGCTGAAGTGACATAACTGAAAATAGGTATCTTCCTCGAATAACCCATCAGTGGATGTAACATTTGTCGTGGAACTTTCGAGAGAACGTGGCGTAGAGAAGTAGAAGCCACGACCAAATCTGTTCTTAGACCGGAATCGTTCTGCCGAGTTGGAAGATTCATTTCGCACTATTTATTAAAGTAATCTGCTGTGCTTGAAACGATTGCAAACAAATTTCCTACAACTTTTTTACGACACTTCAGAAAGATTAATAAACGGAATCTAGAAATCTATGTAGTTGTTTCAGATGTCGGAGATTATCGATTATTATGTTCCTATTAATATTCTAAGAAGAATAATACCGAAATGAAAGGTTTAATCGTACATTATCAGTTAAAAATTATTACTTTTCGCAAATTGCAGTCAAAACAGTTTTTACCTTGTAGTTCGAAAATTCTAACCATAGTTCTGCTCGTAAATTAGCTTCTCTACGAAATTAGTATTTGTATGAAATGTGGCATCGATTAAAATAAACAAATTTTGAATCTAAAAGATCTAAATGTGAAGATCAGAATCATTGCAACACACAGTTGTATAGTTTATCGTGTGGCTGTCATTTGTTTCGGTCAATGTTACGTCATACTGCATATATCTGAGATTTCAATGCAGCTGCAACTTACAATAAATACTGAATGTAATTTATTCTAAATCAATGATTTTGTCAATCGAACTCGTACCGTGACGTATGTGTACGTGGGAAAGGTCACGTTCGTTTTCAAGGACAAGTTCAGATACGCCTATATGCTAGACTTTCTGACCTTGAATGACCTTCTAACATGAACTAATAAGTTTTTTTCTCATCTTTTGTCCATTATTAAAATAAAATTTCAATACATTTAACATTTTATTAACTAATTACAATCGGCATACAGTTTATGATTCAATGCAACAAAACACAACTCTTATAACCATAGATCAATGTGTCACGAATAAAAAGAAGTTATTACGCGTATTTAAATTACAAATATGTTCCCACATTAATTTTCTCTATTAATGAATAAAGCGTGAACGTAATACTCGTTGGAAATGCGAGATACATATACATCGAAAGAAATAACCTTATTTGAAAAGAAGAACATCGATCGCTATGAAATTAACTTCAATATTTTTGCACCGGTCATTTCTGTCAACAGCACGGACATTTATTAATCACAATGAATACGTATCTGCCGATTCTAGAGTATGGTGTTCAAAACTATCTGCTTTATTTTCCAGTTGTTCAGAAAGCATCATGAGTAAAATCGGAATCAACGGATTTGGCCGTATCGGCCGTCTCGTGCTCAGGGCCTCCATTGAGCGTGGAGCCCAGGTAATTAGAATATCATTTTTAAGAAAACTAATCCCTCGTTTTACCAGTTTTCATTAACCTAATTATTAACTGTTGCAAATGTGATAGGTTGTTGCCATTAACGACCCGTTCATTGGCCTGGACTACATGGTGTACATGTTCAAATATGACTCTACCCACGGTAGATTTAAGGGAGAAGTCAAAGCTGAAGATGGTTGCTTAGTTGTTAACGGCAATAAGATTGCTGTGTTCAGCGAACGCGAACCAAAATCCATTCCTTGGGGAAAAGCTGGTGCTGAATATGTTGTTGAGTCCACCGGTGTCTTCACAACCATAGACAAGGCTTCGGTATGTAAAGACCCATGTATTTTCAAATTTCATTGGACAATTAAGATACGAGTTATTTATATAAACTATCTTGTTCATTTGTATAGGCTCATTTGGAAGGTGGTGCTAAGAAGGTCATCATTTCTGCACCGTCAGCCGATGCACCTATGTTTGTTGTTGGTGTCAACTTGGACGCTTATGACCCATCTGCCAAAGTCATTTCCAATGCTTCTTGCACAACCAACTGCTTGGCTCCTCTTGCTAAGGTCATAAATGACAACTTTGAAATTGTTGAAGGTCTTATGACTACTGTGCATGCCATTACTGCTACCCAAAAAACTGTTGATGGACCATCTGGCAAGGTACGCAAAGCTTTATTATACGATTTCCTTTCAGTATTATGATTATTACCATTTACTATATTGTAATTTTTGAAATTGTATAATAGTTATGGCGAGATGGACGTGGTGCTGCTCAAAACATTATTCCCGCTGCAACTGGTGCTGCTAAAGCTGTTGGCAAAGTCATCCCAGCTTTGAATGGAAAGCTAACTGGTATGGCTTTCCGTGTACCAGTACACAACGTGTCCGTTGTTGATTTGACGGTCAGACTCGCCAAACCTGCAACCTACGATGCCATCAAGGCTAAGGTTAAGGAAGCCTCCGAAGGTCCCATGAAAGGAATCCTTGGTTACACGGAGGAAGAAGTTGTTTCATCTGACTTCATTGGTGATAACCACTCCAGTATTTTCGATGCTAAAGCTGGTATTTCATTGAACGATAACTTCGTCAAACTGATTTCGTGGTACGACAACGAATACGGTTACTCTAACCGTGTAGTCGATTTGATTAAGTACATCCAAACGAAAGATAACTAAAATCGATTTTCGTATGTCCATCTGTAATACTTTCAAACGTGTTTCTGTATGATGTGTTATATCATACGAGCATATCGTTGTTGTACGAATAATTCAGATTAAATAACGTTATGACTAGCCATTAGCGTTTTCAACCAGAAATTGAAAATGTAAAACAAACGGTACTTTAGCATACATTTCTTCTTACACAAGTAATACAAATCCACCGGCAAAATTAAGTACAAAATAAAATTGACTTGACGTCGAGAACATGGAGTAATTTGAATATCCTATTAGCGTTTGCGGACCCATCCGTTAATAATGTAAAAGTGTAGATGGAAATATAATATGCATGTTTGAGAAGTACAGAATCAGTATGTAACGTAAATTATTGTATTCTTGTGCTGTATTACTTAGACAATGTATGTTACTTTTAAACGATTTTTATCAGTCATTCATTCAACATTCTCACGAAGGATATCAAATTATTTACGATTTCTTTCTGTAACATCAATATTTATCATTCATTGACACCAATAAAAATTGTTATGAAACTAAGAGGTTGTTTATTCTCCAGATATTCACTTTTCTGTATATAGTTACATTTTTACAGGATTACACTAATAAAGGGAACGAGTAAATAACGATTTCATATAACTTTTACATAATGCTTATGCGCTTACAAAAAGATTTTTCTTGTATAATTCTTGCATGAAACATTTATCTTTAAATAGCTTTTAACCAGAGGACAGTGCTATTCTTTTTTTGTTTTAGCCATCGGTCGGTGGCTATAATATTAATAATAAAATATCGTATTGTATGGCACAAGGAATTATTTGTTACAGTAACTTCTGCTAGTAGCACTAAATCAGTACTGGTTACAATGATCTGTCAAATAACAATAGGTTTATAAAACATTGTAGTCGTAAAACATTTATATGATCCTTGTAAGCAATATAGTGAATCCTATAGTGTGACATTTTGAAAGTGGTACGTTAAATAATATGTAAAGCGAAACAAAATTAGAACAAATTGAGTTAGGTTATTAACATTTTTTCAAAGTATATTTATTCTCTGAATGTTCTGTTCCTGCAGACTTCATTTTCTCTCATTCCTTGCTCTAAACTCTATTGACTATATACAATTACTATCACGAAACGAAATACGTTGTAACACTTTTTTTTCAGGAATACCGATTTTCAACTATATGCCATGCTGTGAAAAATTTGATTGTACAGTGTTACGAAAATACAGTTTCATTTTATCATCGTAAACAATAAACATCTATCGCTTCTTTTTTTTACAATATGTTTCTATAATAATTTTGCAGTTTACAATAATCACCAAGCGTTCATCACTGCTCGATGTAAACATTCAACTTTTAAAAGACTCTTATATACATACAAAGAACGATTACTTTAGCAATTCAGCACAATACTATGCATAAAAAATATAAGATCTCAAAATGATTTAAACGTTAAAATGCTGTAACATTCGAATGTTAAAGAGTGGCAAATGTTGCTACAATACTTGTACTTGCGCTCCTAATAATGCACACTGGAATTGCTGGTGAGAAAGGATAAAACATGGATAATAGCGTAACCGTGAAAGATCTTACTTCAGTATTCAGAAATTTCACTATAAATTTTCATTATAAAACTTCAACTTCTTTAATGAAGCTGCAACATAAATATCTGTAACTATCTTATTAATATATTCGTGCAACTGAAACAAGTCTAAACTCTTTTCGAATTGTAATTAAAAATATATTCTTGGAGAAAGATGACTATTTTAAAAGGAACAATGTAACAATGCATATGTATTCATATTGTTGTATTATTTTTTCTAATGCGAACGCGTATATCTTTGGTGTGCACAGATTAAATCTGATTCGCGAATTATTTTAGGCACATGCTTGCAATAAAAATAAAAATACTCAATAAAACGTAGAATTAATTTTTTAACATTCTACCAGAATGTTTCTCTATGTATGCAAGTATTTAATGTAACGAGAATGCATACGTATCATTACCTTTACGAAACAATATGATCCTGTAAGTGCAGAACCTCTTTGAGCCCCATTCACGTTTCTCAAAAAATATTTTTTTAATCACAATAAAGAAAGTATAGCTTTTTCTAGTTGCGTAAACCATCCTGGATAACACTACAGTATTAACCCTCTGGCAGTTGTTACCTACAGCAATATAGTGGAGATAGTTAGGTCAACAGTAGGTAATATTTCGTAAAAACACGATTTACATTCAGATACTTTAAATAGTACGTTTTAAATACCTCGTTCATCGGTAGTACATACTTTGCTTAAATACTACTGAAAAAAAAACAAAACGAATAAACAAATATCTAACAAGTTCATCTTATTTTCGTTCAAAAATGGTGGCGATGCAAATCGAAATTGTAATTCCTATTTCATCATTCACTGAACGTATCGTCAGTCTCAAAGTAATGTCGACTTATTAAATGACGATATTTAAATGCGTTACAACCGCCAAAGGTTTAAAGGTACATAAATATACGATCAAAGGGAAACTGATTCTTAAAACACCAAGTAACAGCGAAGAGAACAGATCGAACAGCTTACTCTCTGCATAGATTTCATACAATTTCTATTGATACTTGTTTCGCAATTTTAACGTTTTGGTTACGCTAATGATTATGAGTACACGAGACTTCATTGAGAAAGGAAAAAATTCTAGACTAGAATGATGTATCAAATACATGAGTTTACGGTGAATTTGGGAAAAATCGATATCTCACAGGTTGGAGCGTTCACGAATGGTAACATATTCCATCATGTTAAAAGTAAAAGTTTTGCACGAAGGTTTATACGTTCCTGGAGCGCGCTAGCTAGCTCCCGCGTTAACTCCTCACAGACTAATCGTAACTCCGCGTTCTTCTCTCGCAACTCTTGTAGCGTTAGCTTTTTTGATTCTTCAACTTCGTCCTTGGGGGTGTCTTCTTCGCCTCCATCCCGTTCTGGAACGGTAATGTTTCATTTACAAGAGCATTTCGAAAATCGACGAGATGAATAGAAAAACTTACTCGGACTTGGTTTTCTATAAATATGGAATGCACCACAAACACCAGTAAATTGTTGTGGCTGAGGAGTAATGGTTTCCAAAGATGGATTTTCAGGTAGTTCGCTCTTTGGGGAAAAGTGAGAAAAATCAGCGACAAAATTTTGATTATCACTTAAACTTTTTTGTCCCTCTCCCTCACTCTTTTGCCCAACCAACTTTCGAGGTGAAGTCTGTAGTAGAGATATATAACAAATTTCTGTTTATAATAACGAATTTTGCCTATGCTTTGTAACATTCAGAATCCACAAAATCATATAAATATATGTATAGAAAATATCTACTGCGCAGATCCATTGACAAAGCAGCTTAATTAAACATAATTAATATGTAAACCTATAATCTTAATTACGATTCTTAGAATAGCCAAACAGTTTCAAATCGGACAAGGGTACTTACAATTCCAGGTGAGATTCTAGGCGGTATTAATGGAGGTGCTCCGAGGAAATTTTGACCATTTTTCCCTACAAGAATGTGCACAGTTTGAAGCATAAAACCTTGCTTTCACAGCCACGGATCAAAATTATTGCAGAGAATTGGTAGCAACATATACCTAATTTATTAAGATCGAGACTAGAGCTTCTTGCGTGTGTTCTATATGGCCTGGGCGGTGGTGGAGGCGGCGGTTCCTTCTTTGGAGTTACAATGATCCCTTCTTCGTTAGGGGCGGATGGTTTTTTTATTAAAGGTCGTTGGAGCATTGCTGTTGCAGTATGTTGGAGATCATCATCTCCCAGCGTAGTGCAACTATTACTATTACCGTTTGCTCCAGATGCGAGGATAGCTGCCTCAGGTGTTAAGCGTAATGGTACGGGATGTAAAATTTTCGGATCCTTCTCAACATCGGACTTTTGGAAATCGAAATTTACTAACTGCAAACCTGGTATGGTAAGAGAACTACTAGTTCCAGTCGGCGAGTCTACAAACTTCGTCCATTCTCTGAATTTTCTTTTCTCAAAAGTTTTAGTGGTATTAGATACAGTTTTTTGAGTAGTTGTATTCGATGGAATCGGTGGCCGTTCAGTCTTTTGCCTAAACAGTGGATTCAATAAAGGTAAAGGTAATACATCGGGTAGAGGCACATGATTTCTTCGTAATACAACCAAATGCATAGCTACAAGGAATTCTTCTAAACTCAATGCCCCGTCTCTGGTTATATCGGCCAGTCGCCAAATGTGACTGAGTTCTTGGAAAGGAAGGCCAGACTTTTGAAAAAATGTTCTGGCAATATGACCATGTAGAAGTCCATCGGGATCTAATTGTAGCTGTGAAAATTGAGTGGTGTAATATTCGCACTGTTCGTCAGTGATTATCCATACTTCTGGTGGAAATTCTGAGCATTCTCCGTCGCCATCACCTTCGTCGCTGCTATGACGTTCTGAACTTTCTTCTTCTGTTCCTAACAATTGCCTTAACTCTTCGGATAATCCTTGCCACTCTTCGGACACAGAGTCTAATATTGGTTTACCACTTATATCATTATTCCTATCTTGTATTACGCTGTTCGTAGGGGTTGGTGAATCAGTACTACCGCCGGTTTCCCTAGGAGATTCTGCTTCACTTTCGCTTTCTGTAGTACTTTCGGGAGCATGCCGACCTTTCACAGCCCTATTCGAATCAGAACTTCTTCTGTCATCTTCGTCTCCAGACGTCGGCCAAGTAAATTTTGGTAGAGTTATAACGTCTAAAGGCATGGTAATTAAGTCTTTGCGGATATTAAATCCTGCTTGGTGAGCTGCCACAAGTTTCAATAAGCCATAAAATTGTTTCTTTCCGAGATGTGTTGCAAGTGGTACAAGTGGTCGCTTTCCAAAGCAAATATCCAATATCTAAAAAGCATAAAGATTCTAAATTTTCTTATAAACACAATGGATATTAATTCGAATCTGTAATGTTATGAAGATGTTAAAACTATTATCATACTATATTTATAAATGTTCGATTATTCACTAGTAACAATCAATATAAGATTTGACATAAAGAAAATTGCAATTTGAACTTTACTAATGAATGTCTTTCTCACTATGTAAATAATACTGGACATTGAGTCATTCTTCAAGACGCCTAACGTCGTAATAATGTTTATACGACTCTCATGTAGACCGATTTTCAAAAATGACCACAACCTTCGAGGATAATAAAACGACTAATCAATTTTTCAATCATTCATGTTAATTAATATTGCGTGTTGGTGCCAGTGATGCGTGACGAACGGAAATGCTAGGTTCGCTTCGCAATGCGCTCGAAGACACGAAGAAGTGGCGGGTTCGTTTCGTAGCTAAATAGATGATCGAATAAATAATACGCTTATGATTCCTGTTATGCAGAACCTAACCTTCTCGAGTTCCAAGAATTTGCCGACATCATGACACGTTATGACACATCGGACGACCACCTTGTGGCAATTAATCGTGATGCAAGGGGTCTCGGTGTTTAGCTCGCGCGGATGACAGAAAACCAATAGCTGACAAGTCGAGCATGAAAAAGTAGATGTGATTTACCTTCATCGTGACAAATCCTGGTATATTCGCAGAGCGTAGCAGCTCGGCGACTTTGATCACCGGCACACTCTCGTTGTCAGTGTTTTCGCAACAATAACTGAAAATGTCTTCGTAGTACTGGTGCTCGGTGATCGTCAAGTGAAGGTTCGCCATCGTGATCGTATCCCAATCCATCTTGGAGACAAGTTAGAGCGGAGCAATGAACCGCTTCAACACTCGTTACGTATAAAGTGGATGTCCGTTCTCTTTCTCTCTTTTCCCTTCTTCTCCCTCTCTTGCGTTGTTCCCTCGTTCTTGACACGATTTCCTTCGAGCGATGGTCGCGGTCAGCGTAGTCACATTGCACGATAAATATTATGACTTCGAGAAATCCCTCGGGAACGCGAGACACCCCATTTAGAAACTATATCCCATGCATCGCGAAATTACGGCTCGACCGCCATCTTTCCGTTCGCTACTCGGTGTTTCGGTGTTTGACATTACTATAATCTATACGTACATATACGCTACACGCTACTGACATTTCTATGCTAGATGCGCAATAACTTCGCGCTATACACCGCGCATGCCCCCGTTACCTCGTGACCGCAACGCGGGAAATTTCAAATTCTTCAGTCTTTTTATTCCGTTTAACATTACAATTTAATATTACACTTCTATTTCTTTCGTTGCTACTCGAGCGTCGTACACTGCGGATCTCTATGCATTTATGGCTGTATGTGAATTTCTAAAGTACAACGAAACATGTGTATTAATAAAAAACGGATCACTTTTTAGTTTCGTTTGTCTCCAGAATAAGTCTTCCAAAGAAATTCATCCCTCATTTTATTCGTCATAATATCGTGCACGAGGATATTTGCGTAAAGATCCGCAGTCCAATGCATTGAGTCTAACACATGACAAATCGCTTCACCTTATGCATTTGAATAGCTCGCATTTTTTTTTCTGGTTTAACAAATGTTTTAACTATATTCCTTCGAGTTAGCGTTAGTGTTTCTTGTTGTTTGGCGTGATCGGTTTAAAATAGTGTTATTGTTTCCTTAAGTTTCGGTCACTCTTACGAATATACTTTAGTTTCGGCGTGGCGAAAGACTAAACTTTTTTTGCGGTCCTTAAATGTAAACGAAGAAGTAAGTCGCTTTGCGAAAGGGAACTCGTAGAACGCTTATGATAATAACTATATGAACTGAGACGTGACTAAAACATGTTGAATTCGTATGAATCCAAATGAAATGGTTGTCTGCTTTTCAGTCTAATGGCAATATGTGAAGAAGATGTCACCATGAATTATGGCCACGATCATTCGTACAAAGTTCAGCTGCGGAATCAAACGTTCTCTGCGACCGAAGAAGACGGGCTTCTCTTCGAATTACCATAGCGTCCGGTCACTGTCTTTTTCCCGGTCAACTTAAAACGATGAGACACCGGTGAAACTTCTCTCGGACTGCCACTGATATTGTCAAAGTCCCAACTGGCGAAATGCTCTTCGAATAGCTCTTCTAATCTTTTCGATAACGCCTCGATCGTTTTCACACGATCATGGTCGTTCTGCAATGAGATCATCATTTTGTTAGCACGGGGATCGTTCTTTACATTTTCGTTTATCCCTATAATATGTTTAGAAAATCTTTTATGCATATCTGACACATTTGTCCCAAGAAACAGTTTGCTCCAGGACAAATATTTAAACAGATTTGAGAGTCACTCTGTCCAAGTCGACTAAGGTAGACCTCATCGTATTCAGGCTGAGTCACTTAACGCTTGTACCTCAAATATCTTTGTTGTTTCGTTGTTATTTTGTGAAAACAACATGAGGAATATTTGAGGTACAAACGTTAGGTGTGACACACCCTATATAGTATAAGAAATAAAGCAATACGGCTACGTTCACGTAATATCAATACGCGGACTACGAACCTTGTGATACAACTTGGAATTATAGACGATACGACGAAAGTCTCGAACCGCGTGTTCCACCTTGTGATAGACACGGTTCTTCAGCTTGTACTCAACCGTTTCGAGAAACAACGGGTTCTTGATGACCTTACAGTAGTCTTCGATCTACAATAGTGTTTTATAATTACTACGCTGCGATGTCTACGGTAAAATAATCTTGTCAAAGAGTCTAACTGTGTACGTAGAGGATTCGCTGCCATCGTTGTCTCCGGAAGACGGGTACTTGAACACCTCCGCTTCCTCCATTTGCCAGACCGTCTGATGGATCGTTTCCAGCTTGCTCAGCGCTAGAGGACTGAGACTTTGCTTTCTCTTCGAGCTGTACCACACGGACCAGCCTCGGTCGCTGGCTTTTCCTCCGAATTTCCCATCTAAAAACTCAATGCACCCGATATACTCCTTTTTCTTTCCATGCTTCGCTGCGATCGCAGACTGCGGCAATGGTGCAGATGCGAACGCGGTTTCCTTGGTCGGTTCTTTCAGCGTCTCGTTTCTCGTGCTTTTGGATTTCGTGCTCGTTATCTCCTCCATCTGGGGCTCGCTGATCTCGTAACTTTTCGTCAGCTTCTTCCCGGGACACCTGCGCGATCGATTGTGCAGGAGATAGTACGATTTCTCGAACTCCTTTCTCTGGCACCTACGCCCAGAAATCGGCGCAATGGCACTGTTTATGCCAGCCGAATTCGGGATACTCAATTTCCCCTTCTTGCCAAACTCCTTTTTCTCCAATTGCGAAGTGCTCATAGGCGTCGAGCGTCGCACTGTTTCGGAATACGTGGCTTTTCCCGCAACCCGCTCGACCTCTTCCGATGTCTTTTGATCAGTTGATGGGCTGCACGAACTTTTCCTCGAGTAGCTCATCTGCTGAAGATTCTTCACCGTTATGGTCGTTGTCACAGTCGTCGCGGACGTGGTTAACGATAAGACGGGAATAGACTGCTCGTCCTCTATCACTGAACTGTTCGACGATTCCGAGGTGTGCTGATCAGTACTGCTCTTTCGACGTTTCTTGTTCACCATGCTGGCGTTGTTCAAGGTTCTGATCAACCACGAGTCCGTCTTTACGTTCATTTTACTGAAACCTGTTAATGGGCAGCTGCATAGAATATTGCGGAATTTAATACTGGAGGAACGGAGTCTGTATTTTCGACGTATCGTTAATGTTAGCTAAGGGACATTAGTAAACTACACATCAAAGTTAGCCCATTTCGTACAGTTAAATGCCACATAGAAAGTAATCCTAAGATTCTATATTCTCTCTGATTTCCGTTCTTCTAGTATTAAAATTAATACTAGTGTTACTGAAGGTACCAAAAAAACAATGCTTTCCTTATTTTATATACAATAGATAAATGTCTGCTCTAAACGAACGTGTGTTACCATTCTTATTTTCAGATGACTGTAAGGTCTCGTTGATGCTTGTGTTAGGGGATAAACGCCAGGGTGATCCCGAGTCATCCTCGGAGGCTTCATAACTCGAGGCTCCACTGCAGCCATCGTTATCCTCTTTAGCCTCTTTGGGGGTGCCCTCCTGCAGCTTCTCTTGCTTCTCTTCTGATTGCGACAGGGGATCAATATCACTGTCTTTGGCGACGCTGTCGTGCTCTTCGGTAGGTTCTTTGGGATCAGTTTCTTTGTTATTAACGTCATCATCGTCCTCTTTAACGTTCAATGCCTCCAGCAGGATCTTAGCCGAAGCACAAGCTGCGTTCCAGGTGGTGTCCTGGGTGTGATTCAGCTTGTCGGAACGTTTCAAAATCCTAGGCGAATTTTCAAGGGAGAAAACTGGTGGTGGAACAATGGGACTCGCTGGGAACGGCAGCTTCACTGCTGTGCTCACAGAGTCACTGGTGGTGACGGACGTCGTGGCAGCTCGCGACACAGGTATCGACGACACGGGAACAGAGAAGACCTTCTCCTTGCTGGTGTAATTGTTACGATTGTTGCGTCCGCTGGTCGCGTTCCTGGACACGGAGTTATCCAAACGACGCGTTGATCTTCGCTGGTGCCTCTTCTTCGGGACGTTGTAGCTCCCTGGCTTCATGTACACTCTACTGTCCTCGGAGCTGTCGTATTCATCAGGCCCCTGGATGCGGTTGTTGATCAAGTTGTAAGTGTTCCAAGGCGCGCTCTGGATGCTCTGCATGTTCTGTAACGTTTGGAACTGACGATTCGCGTCGATTTGCAGCTGTCTGATGCAATTGCTAAGGTCTATCGAGTTTTTCGAGATGTCCTGACGCGACGGTATCCTCGGCACAACGTTCCCCGTCTTCGCTTCCCCGAGTTTCATGAAGGACACCTGTTTGTTATCGGAGTTCCTTATACTGGCGAACCAGGCTGACAAATTAGCAGTCATCTCCTCGGACGATTTCTCCGGGGTGCTCGGCTCTATTTGACTCAACAAGGTCATCTTGTCTTTCGGTACGGTCGCCAGGTCCAGCTGACTCGTTGACGACTTGCCCACGTAGACTAGGTCCATGTTACTCTTCTTTCCTGGAACTTGATCGCAACTCTTCGCACTCTTATCGACATACTCCACCGGGTACGAGGGGAACACGGTGTAATTAGGATCGAAGCTCTCTGGCTCGTTGTTGGAGCTGAAGTATACCGATTCTAAGCTGATAGACGGGTTTATGAACGACGATTCCACTCGGGACAAACACTTCTGCGTGTAGTTGGTGTCGTAGTTCTCGTTCGCTGGTCGTTGGACTCGGAACATGTCCGGTGGTGGCACTTTGCTCTCCGCGAGTTCTTGCTTCTTCTCTTTGAACGCCCACTGCTTGTAGTCCTGGTTGTTCCCCGTGAGTACTTTGCTCCTCAAGTGGTAGAACTCCGCGTTCAGGGACTGCGCCGATTCGATTTTCGCCGAGGACGAGCTTCCTCGCGGCCGGAGCCTGCTGCTCGCCGTGATGCCAGGCTCCGCGTGTCCTAGGAACATATCGGGCACGGATTTCGCGCTATCCATTGCTGCTAGATTCTCAGTAACGGTCCACTTACTTCGCAGCTTCGACTCTGTCTGGGCCGCCTGTTTCTCTTGCTTGTAGAGGTCAGGATTCCGCAGGCTTCCGACAGACTGAGCCACGTTGAACGGAGTAACCTGACCATTTTTCTTGCTACCAGACTCCTGGCGCGAGTTCGTGCTCAACGATGGATCAAACAAATCGCAGTTCGTGTAAACTGAAACGTCACCTGGAAAAAAGGTGCCGAATGATTTCGGTTTCTCGACGTTCCCTGTGTCACCGATCTCTCCGAGCTTCAGGAAGCTCTGCACGACCCGATTGAGCAGCTCGTGCGTGTACTTCTCCCAGAGCTGGAAGCTGGCGATTAGCTCTTTGTCATATTTCTCGTCCAGGCTGGGGTAGTGCTGTTTGTTCAAGTAATTGTCCAGGATTAACCAGCCGTTGCTGATGCGCAGCAACGCGTTGATTAGATCACCGACGAACACCTGATTCCCGGCGAAGACTGGGAAGCAGGTCGACGACTTGGTGATCGCGGTCTTCGTGGCAGCGGAGAGGTTCTTCAGCCAGCCTGATCTGGGAGTTGTCTTGCAGCTGGTGCTCAGGATAGCCTCAGCTTCCGAGCAACCCCAGTAGACGAGCTTCCTCAGCAGTTCCGGATACTGTGTCCCATCAGTCTGGACAGCTATCGATGGGCCGGTGCCGTAGTTGCTGCAGAAGTCGGTGAACCAAGCGTTCTTGTTCGAGATAGTGTCACCAGCTCCGCTAAACAGAGGAGCTGAATTCGTTTTATTGTTCTTCGACTCCTCCTTGGCCAGGTCGTTCGAGGACGTGTTGCACAACGCCGACACCATCTTCTCGGCCTCGATCGTGAAATCAAAGCTGGCCGACGACTCGTCGGAATAATGTTCCTCTTTCGCCTTCGTCGACAAGTTTGAGCCGACTTTCTCCAGCGAGTTCGCTGTCGTTTCTTGACTGGTGTCATCGGTGGAGGGTTTCGCGTCGAACAGGCTGCTCGCTGAAGAGGCTATCGTCTGGAACGGCCACTCGTTGTAGCTTTCGGGAGCGATTGGCGCGATGCAGCAGCAAGCTGTATTATTGGGGACCTTGCTCTTGGCACGTTTTACGGCTGGAACGTCGATCGAGGGGACCTTGTCTCTTTGCGGACCCTCTATCACAACGTTCGCCGGTTGTTTCGGGAAGATCTGCGTGGATTGAACCGACTGGACGGGCCCGACTTGATTGTTGAAGCTTGCTGGCGCGTAAGGGCCCAGATTGGAGAACTGAAAGGTCGAGTGGGTGTTCACGGTTTGGAGGTTGTAGGTATTCGTCGCCGAGATGTTGTAGTAGGGACCGTGCAACGGTGGCTCTTGTTGTTGCGGTTGTTGTTGTTGTTGTTGAGCGGTCTGCTGGTCCTGCAGCAAGCAATAGGCCTGTACATCCGGTGGCTTGTAGTATGGTTGTGGCAGCAGGGCAAGGCCAGAGTTATTGTACTGATCTCCGGAGTAGGAGCCGTGCGCGTATGTGGAGGCTACTAAAAACGAAGCCGTCGGTGCCGGAAGCGGAGCATTGTTCGCCGTTTGGTCGAATAGGACCAAGGGCTTCGGGGTGTAGGACAACTGCTGCTGAATGTGCTGCTGCTGTTGCTGTTGCTGCGGTTGTTGTTGTTGCTGCTGCTGCTGATGACAATATTGTTGATTTCGAACGAGCTTATTCTTGGGGAGCCATCTGCTTCCTTTTCCTATATTCATGGGGGGATTCACATTCTTGTTTTGTTTGATTGTATCTAGTTGTGTTAGAAATAACGAAACATCTATTGTATTTGCTACATGCATAAATTCGGAACAGATCATTTTGAAATGTGAACAAAAATAAGTCTGATAGTACTGTAAACAGATCTCACTGAAGGTTGATTGATAACAATAGCTGTCTTTAATTAAACACTTTTTTATAATACTGGAAACGTCATATAGAAAGTTCTTTTTGGCAAGAGAAGCAAAAAATATCTTCATCTACTTACTTAAGGGAATACTTTAATTATTTATATTTTCAATCAGAGTATTCGTGACAATGTGTGTGATGACTTTCTTAGTATTGATAAGCAAAATATCTCTATCCCTGTTTCTTTATCTGTTCTCGCTGAAACTTATAGCATGTGACTATTTTGTTAGTACTATGATCCTTGAATTTCAAGGAGATTATGAGATTGACACCTTGTATGTGCACGGGAACGGGATTAGGTGGGGCAGCGTTACGTTGCGCCCCAGGATAGATACAGGATGGATGTAGACCAGTCCCGCATGGTTGAAGCGTTAACATTGGATTGATGACGGGCCCATAAAGAATTTGTTGCTGCTGTGGATGTAGAATGGAGGAAGGTGTGGACGTGGGCGGAATCGGTGGTTGCAAAGGTGTTCGATTAGATCGTGCAGCTGTTGGGTGCATGATCCACCCTAACCCCGACTCGAAATTCTTCTTCTGGCCAGTTGATGGTCTGCTCAAACGTTCGAATCGCTTAATCTCCCTTCACACCAATATTAATAAATGTACAATAAACATTGAACCGAGATTAACGCGATCGTTCTAACGAAACGAACGTAGCCAATGTATCAGCTGTTGTTTGACATGTTTCTAACCTAGCACTCGGTTTGCTCGTTCAGATATAATTTAAACTTTACCTGATGCCTGAGATGCCTTTCCGATTTTCCTGAGCAAATCAGTCTTTAAACAAGGAGGACAGCGTAAACGATGACGACCCGTCATCGAACAGGAAGTTGCGTCCATAGGGGTGAACTCATTTTGCATAAAAAATTAATACACATGAACGAACGAAAAAAAGATACGTATTGAACTGTCAATGGGTAAACGTTCGATTAAGTGGTGCTGATCCACAAGTTTCTCCAAGTAATTACTTTCCCAAGTTGCAACACCTCTGCTCTGACGTGCTAATTAAATGTACATGTTTTTTTTTTAATGGTATTTATCGCGTAGTGTCTTCTACAGAGAACCGATTCTGATTTCTTACGAACGAAGGATACAACAAAACGTATTTACATATCGGAAGTACAATGGTAATCTACGAAACGGAAGAATTCGACGAACACCGCGAAGAAAAATGGCAGATCACTGACTGTCACTGACTGCTAGTGTAAAACAAAATGATTTGCTCGGAACAATGAAACGAGGGAAAAATTTGACGCACGGTTCAAGCTGCTTTGATCCCGATATACCTGGTTAAATAATGGTTGCGAACCGACTTCAACTCGTTCAGCAACGATTAGGATTTGTGATCAAGTAGGTGAAATATAATAAGAAGATTGAAAAGATTCTGGAAGGTCGACATAGAATTTTCAGTACATTAAAATTATTTCAAAAAAGGAGGAACTCTCTGTTCAGTTTCCACTTCTTGCAATTGATGCATCTGTTCATGATTCTAGAAGCTTTTGTTGTTTTGGAACTTTTTTGAAAAATTTTTGAAAAAAGAATTTTTTGAAAAAGTATCAAACACTAAAGCAATTTGATTAGTTATGGTCGTTAACACACAAGTCTCTTAACAAGTATGGGACCAAATTTTAAATGACGAATGCCGCCAAATGAAAGAGAAATCTTCTTAAAAAGTTCTGCTTCATTATTTTGAATAATTGAACAAAAGCTTCGTTATCCGAGTAAATTTTATAACGAATTCAGCACTAACAAAATATTCATAATCCGTTGGGTTGAGGGAGAATAATGAAGAGCCGAGGTCTCCGCAACGACAACTCTGATATATTTTCCTCGTTTCGCACAAAAAACACATTGTACAGATGGCTTTTGTCGTGAATACAGTTACAACAAGATCCTCAACAAGATGCGCGCGATCGTTGCGTACGGTACGTAATTATCATTCTTAAGCTCTATGCAGAAAAATCGTCGAATGAACACAATGTGACCGACGCCACACTTTCAGCACCTACGGTTGAAAATTTTCGAAAAAGAGTTGCGTACACGTGGCCGAGGAAAATGATTCGTCGGGCTGGTTTTGCAAGAAGTACGAAAAAATGTGACTGTTCCTGAACCCCTGCGCGCGGTTCGCCTCGGTAAGAAATAGTGTAACAAGTCCTCGGCTAAATCGGCTAAGCTCGCTTTCGATCGGCAATGTTCGAACTGAACGGTAAATGCGTGGGTGAACAAGTGACAATGAATGAACGTAGCGATTCGTTAACGACAATATATTTTTTCCAGTGATTCGCTTTTGCACTTGGCTTTCTCCCCCACCATTTTCGATTGTTTTCGCGACCCGGAGAGTCCGGTTGTTCCCCTAACGATTAAAGTGCCGTGTGTCCATGAGAGGTAACGTGAACTTTTTCGGTTCCGTATTACGCGTCCTTGAGTAAACGGACAAGGTGACCAGGAACAGCGTGCATAGTTTGTCTAAAGCTACGATAATCGTTAACCAACGGACAGGAGGAGGCCTCAATGCCGGCACTATAGTACGTCGAATAAAACACCGGGCTTTTCGTTCAAGGATCCTCCGTTCCCTCGATTACTTCGAGATCGCTAGCGTTCGATTGCCGGAATGTAAACGGAAAGAACTATTTCTAGTACTTGTTTCTTTTCTTTTTAGATGCGGATACTTCGCACTTCGAATGGCCGTGGCTTTCTCTCTTGCTTTTTTCTTCGCCTTCGTTCTCGTCGTTCTACGCACGCGCTTCTCTCTTATCAGCGAGGCGAGAGGTCAAAGGGTACAAGATCGTTCCTCTCGTATCCGTCGCCCTGTCCAGCCTGTTTCTCTTCTTGTTTCTCGAGTATGCAAGGTTCGAAGCTGTCTGTCTGTACTAACGATCTCGAACGTATCTCTTTCGTCGATTGTTCGGGAGCATGGTAGGATTTTCGCTTAGGTCTAGTTACGGATGAATGCTAGCAGAACGCTGCCCAGGACGCAGGACACGATCAGCGATATTGCTGGGGGCATGGTCGGCGTGGCTGCGTTGCAGTAGTCCTCCAGGCATGAGCAGACCTCCTGGCGACCTCCGAAACCGCTGCGCTGGTAGCATTTCCCTTTGTAGCTTGTCTCGACCCAGCCGCAGCCCCTTATTACACGAGTGTCAGCTGGAACTGTTGGGAAACACGTGTTATCGGTGTCGTTTGCTCTACCTCACGATCATCTTTATGTAACGGTATTCAACTTTTCGCTATGAAAGTCATGTCTTGTTGTGTGCAGAAATTTTCGATCTCCTCCGATCTCTAACCGCTACCGCTGAACGTAGAGGAGGATTACGTAAAGGAGAACGAGATTAAAAATTAAAACTTCATTTGTAACTGTTACTGAAACATTCGTCACATTTTCCTGATTAAAACGACACCAAACACGATGCGGTTCGTATCGCATTTACTCGTTCGATCCGCGATACAGTGGAACCTCCGTTATCCGAACTAGTCGGGAGGAGGTATGTTCGGATAATACAATAATTACCTAGCTACAGTGTTTGATTAAATCTTTACTGATTTTTATAATGAATCTAAATTCAGATATATTATCGATTCGGATAATTGAGATTCTACCGAACGGACAAACATGCTTCGAATTGTGCCGTGTTTGGTTTCGTTTCAATCAGAAAAATGTCACGAATAAGTTAGCGAAGGTTTCATGAAGAAATGGAAATAACGTAACTGGCTAGAGAATGTTTTATACATGTATTCATTTTTTTTAACATGAGATTTGATGCTCGTATGACCTTGTTTGATGACATATGACCTTCGAAGTTAACATTTTATTTTTTAAACCCAACATTCTTGCCAATAATTATTTTTGCAGTTTCATGATTTCGTGTTGCGTCCGAGGACCGTGAATGGAAAGTGCGAATTTAGCACGGTGCTCAACATGTTAATATAAAGTGCTTACAGATCTCGGAGCAACGACGTGTTTAGAGATTTTATGATAAACGGCGATCATGTGAGCGTCATGGCAGATTCACACTATTACCAAACTTTGTCATTATGATATGTATATACAACATTTTAATCAGTACTCGTATACAACAGTACTCGTTTGGATTGAATGTGGACAGTGTCATTCTCGAATTGTTAATATTAACCCTTTGCACTCGGAGTTGTTTTTGCTCGAAAATTAAACATTTCTTCCGACCTAGAATGACTCCATTCTATATTAACTTTTTTCATTGTGTGAATATGAAATTAATACCTCATACAATACTTCAATGTGTAGTAATTGATGGGACATATTTTAATTGATAATTGATTAACATATTTAACAATGTAAACAATATCTTGAATAATGGTACAGCAATTTTTAGTGGTGACTCTGAGTCACCACTCGACTGCTAAGGGTTAATAATCATTTCAATATTTATTTACACGTATGAAATAATTTCCATTTCGTTTATAACACGAGTTACGCCCAACGTTGCGTCATGGTAGTATGATAAATTACGCTAATAGTTATATTGTGCTAGATAAATCTGTAGTTTAAGATGCATTGTGCTAACCACGCTGTTGTAGCGTGCTTGGTAGCATATTATAGTAGCTTTCTATAGAATAATGAGGAGGCAGTATTAATCTGGGTTAGTGTTGATAGCTCTCTGCGCCAGATTGTGGCACGAACATTCGTTGCTGCAATAATAAAAATTTTGCTATTTCCACAGAATTCATCAACACTTTTCAATCAATACCTCACGTATATCATTCTCGCTTAATTCATTTCAGTCATTCTCTCCTAAACGTGTTCGTAAGTATTAGTCAAACGAATATGAATAAGAGACGCCGTGTACGTGTGTACCGTTACATAAAAGATAATCGTAACACATCTAATATCACAACAATGAAATAATTTGCGTATTACTTACGTCCATTAACGCTAAACTCAATCACTTGCGTAATCTTTCGGCACATCGTGTATTTTGCGCCGTCCTTGAGGTCGGCGCAATCTCTTTTAAGGGCATCCGGTGGATGTTCGTCGGAACATCGGCTGTCATTGTGACTGTTACACAAGTAACACTGCATGGCGTCGATACCTGTAGCATTACAGTCACTCTCAAAAATCATTCAACGCATCGGCAACCTACTTAAAATTATTCAAAATGGAATACAGCAATACACGAACGCAAAAACATTTTTAAATATCAAAGAAATGTAAGCGTCGAATGTAATTCATTAAAATATTTTCTTTCGATATTAAAAGCGAAGTGCATCAAAGAAATATTTTTATATCTTTTTTTATCATTTCTTTTTGATAAAATTTTGATAACTTTTCAGATAAAAAAAATTTTGATAAAAAGACATTTGTACACAGTATCAAATGTATTGCACTGCAGGTATAATTCATTAAAATATTTAGCTATATCATTAACAGTGTAATTAGTTTGTATATAACAATATTATTTTGTAAGAAACGTGTTTCTGAATACCAAGATGTGAGTTAAATTCATTAAAATATTTTCTTTCGATATCGGAAGTAAACTAATGTGTCATACACATTTTTATCAATTGTTATCGTATCCGGGACTAGATATGATTGGTTAATATTTCGTTATACCGAATTTGATGGGAGCAGGTACGACACGAATGCATAGGCATCCGCACAGCGATCATCATCTAATTGTATACAACGTGTAGTTTCAATTTCGTAATAACGTGAAGCACAAGGTTCCGACCATTATCGAGCGTCTGATAAGAGGGGTCAACGAAGATAATACAGCCAGCAAACGATTTCTGTTAAGGGATTCAGCATACTATGCGTGTTTTAATCTCCTCGGTACGGTACCCGACAGCCATCAACTATCATCAACGTCGACTATAGTCGACGATGGGACAGGGGGGTTAAACGTCCACATGTGTGTGCCTTACGGAGACATTTATGTAGGTCAACATAGTCAACATAGTCACAAATCATTGACAATCAAGCATATCAGATACGTTTTTGATGAAATTAAGGGAGACTTCTGGTCTAGAACGTAATTTTGGAAATTTTTGTAAACAAAAAAGTCAGACGACTGTTTTGTATTGTATTTTTGTATGCAATTGTTTGAAATAAAAATACTTAACATTGCAGAAGTTTCTTGAAGAAGGGCTTAGAAAAAAGAAATTTTTATCTAATCTCATCTAAAAAATTATTGCCTCACACGAGTTTAGATCGCTCTGAAATAAAAAATGCGGTAGCATTTTAATTAGTATGAATGTAGTTGTGGTGTGAATTCATTTAGCGTTCGTATCCTTCTCCTTTAAATATTTCGAAACAAGAAATATATGACTTATTGTAAGACCACTTTCATAATTATGGACGTTACTTCAAATGACCTCAGGAATCAGCCTTTCCAAGGAAATAGAACATTTCTGAGACACCTTTTGGGACACGCTCTTCGAATACCCATGGCTTCGTTGTACTTACGAATTTAAACAAATCCTACATATTCTTAAAGACGTGTGCAGAAAATGCAAAAAAGTGAAGGTGGTCAGGCAAATATTATATTAATGGTTAAATTAATTTTGATTTCGTTTTCAACAAATCGATATCCTATGAACACACGCGCTGTGTTTTGCGCATAGCGCGCCGCCATTAATCTCACTGACGCATGACGTTTGCATTCAGCCAGCGCGCTATAAATATCCACGTTTTCTCAATGAGTACACGTTTTTAAACATTTACCAACTGATTCGGATAATTTATTAATATTGCAAGTATCCAATACCGCCGAATTGATCCTAGTGGTAATAGTATCTCCAAACACTATGCACTTCCAGAATGAGGAAGTAACATGATACATTCTCTGCAGATCCTATACTTGTCGCATCCTTTGCGTTGCTGCATTAAAAATGGATATCATAACAATCCAATGTGGTTCGTACAAGAAAATAAAAAAGAATAATTTCTACTATTTTAACCCCCTGTCATGCAATATTGAATCAGACTCAAAATGCAGAATCAAAATTCTTTAGATCAGTTATAAGAAATGGATGATAGGTGAAACTGAATTTTTTCAATCATTTCAATAGTCGTATAAATACATAAAATCAGGACTCTAGGAAAATTATTTTAAATAAAATTTGCTAGGCATGAATGTTATTTCTCTTTTCTTATGTTACTATTAGACCTTTATGCAAAATAAAACTTATCAATTACCGAAAATAAATTATGCATAAAACAAATGAATTTCTTCTCTTAATAATTACAACGTGTCTAAAACAATGATAGTAATATCATTTTTATATCGTTCAAACGACGACGCAAATGTGGACATGCGATAAATATGAATTTTTATTATCTTTGATAAATATGATTTCTTTTTTGGGAAATTATTAGTTAGGATATTAGTAGATGTTTTAATCATTGTAGCCGTGAACAAAAGCATGGTTAAGTGAAGCTCCGTGAAGAAAATTATGTGGCCAGGGGTTAATTGTGAATGTCAAAATCGTTGCACGTCAATCCCGTTGTGTGTCGTCGACGAAACGCAAGAATATTTGATCGCTGGAGTTGCATGGCAACGACACTGTCGCCATGACATCGTCTTTTAAATTTAATCGCCGGAAGAATCTTATAGACATTGCAAAATGACAAGAATGTAATGAAATTAATCGCACAGGGGAGCATAATAAAGTAGAACAAAGTTTAAATAATAGGGAAGGAAGATTGTCAAAACACACGTCTTTCGCATCATGTAAAACGATTGCTTTCATTCTGCCTGTTTTATGACATGTATTTAAAATGTGCTATTATAAATGAATTTGTTGATTTCAAGTGTGAACCAAAAATAGGTGAAATATTTTCTGAGGAGCATGTGAAAATCAATTTATTTAATAATTAGACTCAATCCCATTCAATGAAAAAAAATTATAACTATTAAGAAAAATTAATGTGAACAATTTCATGGATTTTCTATGCTTATTAGTTTGTCGAGTTTATCGATTTGGCAAATTAGGATGTTTCAAATGTAGAAATCGTAGAAAATTCGAGTGAATTGTTCATTTGAGTGAAAACGGTACAAAGAAATACAGTAGAATGTTAAAAAGAGAAGACAGGTCGATTGACGTAAGGAATCGATTACAACTGAATTATGCTACAAAACAGCATCTAAAGAAATCGATTAAGGTGTTTCATAAAATGCAGAGAAATGAAATAAAGAGCAGAATGAATCTATAATAAAGTTTAAAAAAGGGGAGAAAAGTGAATTGATATATTTAACTGCACGATAGAACGCTCGCATGTTACCAAGCAACCCCTAAACAACTCGATTCTACTGCGCTGTCTCGAATACAGAAAATATACAAAATTCAAGTAATAAAGCAGTATAATGAAATAGAACAAATTCTAAAAGAACTATTTAGCTAGAACCGAGAGAGAGAGAGAGAGAGAGAGAGAGAGAGAGAGAGAGAGAGAGAG